>JAHZNF010003711.1:0-14699 GCA_027744215.1 Troglopedetes dispersus | reverse complement strand
ATGAATTCGCGAATAAAATCTTGTCAATATTTTTAAATTTAAATTTGTATCATGTCCACGTATTTCGGACCTTGCCTTATTGGATTGGAGCAGTTTGTGCAAGCCTTGTTTATCTTCCAAATGATCAGGATGGATGCCACTTGGGAGGAGGTTAGGGCGCTCTTTTTGGATATTGGGGTAATGTAGGACAGATCATATCAGAAAAAGAGTCATAAATTTTTGTGACACTTGGAAATAATTTTATCGCTAATAGATTCAGATAACCCGGGTGGCACAAGCGTGCTACTTTATGTCTCTGCTGGATAACGTCAGTAGGATTTTCTTGGAAAGGATTAAAAATACTCGAAGCAAAAACCTTGGGAAGCTTCACGAACGAATTTTGTCAAAGGAACTAAATTCACTTATGCCCGTGCAAGTGAGCATAGGACCTTTCAGGTGCAACTCGAACTTGATGCTGGAAGGCTTGCAAGTATATCTAAACTACATTGTAACTGCAGCTCTGTGGAAATAAACCTTTAAAAATGCCAACCGAAAAAGGAAGGGAAAGTAGCATTCATTTAGTACAGATAGGTAACATTATGTGTAGTGTTGAAAGTTCCAATCGCTGCTAGATAAGTTCGAGCGTGGGTGAAGCTCCGTGTAATTGTAGCAGGGTAAAGCACTTATGACGATTGTCTCAACATAGTACAAACATATGCCCCAACATAACTCCATAATTTAGTATTTAACTTCATTCCGGTGACAGGTGTATGGTTTCGTGACAACTTTTAACAAAACCGAGACTCAACCAGTTGACGCTATTATTACGGAAAGAAAACATGCATGAATGTACACGTGTCAAGATCATCACTCTAACCACCACCAAGTAACACCCATATTTATGTTAACGATGGTTGTGGTCTCCATTAATTGACTTTTATTTTTGGTATCGGCTTAGCTCCAAGAAATTAAATACGAAAACGTAAAGTAATAGTTTCCATCCAATCCAACATGGAAAAGACTAGTAAATATTGATTGCTCTCTGGCGACAAGTCCTCAAACAATGTTGTTTCAACAGCTTAAATAACATTTTAGGTTCTTCTTGTTGCTAAAATATTATACTAGATAATTTCGCTACGGCTTTATGTCGCTCGTCGATGAAATACAGATATATCTGACCTTGTTCATTTCCTGCGTTGGTTTCTCGACGAAATAATCAATTCGTATTACAACGCAGAACCCTTTCGAGTATTTTTATGATTTGTAGATGTGATTCAAATTTATTGTAACCTAAACGCGTTATTCGAAAAGCCGTTAAGATTTTTTGAGGATTAGCAAGCAAACTTCCAAGAATGCAGCGGTAAACCCAATTTTTTAAAGATGATTGCAGCTCTTCTAGCCCGCTCCTACATTTGCGCCATTCTGGTCATTACTCTTGTCTTTTCACTCCCACCCAAGAGCAAGTTAGTAATATTTGAGGCACCCATAACAGAACTCTCAGGTAAATTAACTGATGCTCTGGAAAATTATTCGAGATTCCGTGACTACTACAAGCGACCAACCTACTGGAGTTATCACCTATCATATCAGTACTTGTATCCCTGGCTGGTTATCTCGAACATTGTTGCAGAAGCTGTGAATTCCACGCTTATCGAGGCTCAGGATTTATGTGTGATTACCAACATTTGTGATACGGAAGAAGGACCTGGAAACTTGCCAAAGTTGTGGCCGAGACTAAAATCTGTTAGTATAAAGCTACAAGCTTATAATGAAACGGTGTACTCACTCTGGAAAAAGTATAATGGTTCGCGGGAAATTCGAGCTGTTGAGAAATTATCCGCACATTCCACCAACTCCATTGTTCACTTTCCGGGAATTTCCTTGGTTGGAAATGACCACATCAATTTCGTCTACTGTGATTTACCTCGAAAACTGAAGCTTTCTTCCTGGCAATTCACTATATTTACCGACCCGTTTGACATACCTGTGTGGATTTTTGTTTCCATTACCTTCCTAGCTCTGTCCCTAATTCTAGCCGCGAAAAAATCTCTGGGTAATGTGATCCAAATAATTTTCACCACATTCCTGTCTTCCTTCTTTTCTCAAGGAATTCAGTCTTTTAACAAGCATCCTGCTGGACTCATAATTTCATGGCTTTTTGGGTCCATGATTCTAATCGACTACTACACAGCAGATATTACCAGCACCGTAATAAGCCCTGCGCCAGATGACGTCATCACACACATTAGCCAACTCCACCAAAGAAATTATGTATTGCATGAATGGAGCGAGAATTCGAACTTGGAGCTTCTTAGCATAACCGCCAGGGCTATGAAGAGTAATTCGAGGACTCGAAAAATCATGGAATATTTTGTGACTAATGCGGTACAAGATTTGAGCTTTTTTACCTTGGAGGAAATTATTCTGCGGAGTCCGAAAACATTCCTGTTCGCAACGTGGGAAGGGGCCTTGTTTGCTCTGAACTGGGGAAACCGCGTGATTCTGGAGAAATCAGATGAGACAATTAAGGGGAAACGGGTACATATTGGAAAGGAGTTAATTCGCTTCGATGAAATATTTTTTGTAACCATTCCCCCTAAAAATGAGGAGTTGACTAGGGCATTCCAGAGGTTTCAGGAGGCAGGAATTGCTCAAAGATTTGAACAAGAAATGAAGGGAATGGTTGCCGCGGACAGGGTACAGGATCGGAAGAGATACTTGGAATGGGCAGATAGAATGAGTGAAAATGAGATGGGTGGGGAATCGGAAAGTTTGAGGTTGAGGGGCAGAACTGTAACTATATTTCTCCTCTGGGGATTTTGCGTTGGAGCATCTTGCATTGGATTTTGTACAGAATGGGTTATCTCGTGTGGGGCGAGAATGGAAGAAAAGCGGGATAAATTTCTAACTTTGGTAATCGTGACACCAGCTAAAACGTAGATCGTATCATCACAATTACTCAGTCAACTTGAATCTGATTTGTCTTTGTATTAATTTATAAAAATTAAAATAAAGTAAATGCAATTATAGAGCATCAAATGTGAAAGCGAAAATATGCAAATTTTACTTTTTTTAAAATAATGAAAGAGAATACAACGAGTGTAAAAAGATAATTTTATTTCTCGACGTTTCGAATCACTAAAGATCCCTCATCAGGAGTTGATACAATACTCAAAACTCACATCTACTATGATTTTTTAAAAATGTGGACCACTCTTGATTGTTTTGAAAATTAAAAATATTGAATTAAAATAAGTCGTATAAAAAGCTATCCCAATACGTATGTAACCATCCCATTTAATTTTTTTTCTATTCATGAGTGGTGTTTTTTCGGCTGTGGCCTTGCGGATATATTATCAGAAATTATAAAAATGCAAATTATTTGTATCCTTGAATTGGACAAAGACTTATTGATCGATTTTGACGACACATGCCATATCCTCACGTATGGTTTGATTTGAGCGAGGCAAAAATATACTGGCCTTGGGCGGCTTCCTGTTGATCCGCATAAATGATTATGAACTAAAAAAGCAATTATCCCAGTACTTCTAGTAAGAGATCATCCACATATTACGTATCGTCTTAGGGGGTGGGGGTTCTATGTCAGTATTGACAGTGTATTACTCAATCCTGCAATGTTAGAAAATGTGACAAGGAGATTAGGGGTCCCAAAACATTCGGGCATTTTGGCCTGACGTAGAATGTGGATGATACCAAAACTCCCCAAGACTTCAATTTAATGGCATGGCTTCTCACACAAAACAAAAGTTGTAATGTCTGAGAGGAGGTATTTTTCAAATGGTTAGTTTAGTTGACAATTTCCTAAAACTGTTGAAGTTTATATAGCTCAAACTAATCCAGGAATATTTTACAATTTCCCAGTAAACAAAGATGAAAACTTCTGAAATTTTGAAAATAATACCTGCGGCCCTAGTTAGTGCTTCGGCTTCTCAGATAGCTTCAGGCTGGCCAAGCTCTCACAGGAATAAAATAGTGCTTTTCGAGTCCCCAGTTGTTGAGGTTTCTGGCAAGTTAAGAGATGCCGTAGAACACTTTTCGAGACTGCGAGATTACTACAGGAGACAGAACCAGTATAGCTACTATCTAACTCATCGGCACATGTACCCTTGGCTAATAATTTCGAACCTTGTGGCCGAAGCTGTGAACTCCACTCTAATCGATACAGAGGATTTATGCGTTGTAACAAATTTGTGCGACGCTGATGGTGAATTACCCTCAAACCTACCAAAAATATGGCCGAAGCTCCCATCTGTTGGAGCCCTGCTACAAGTCTACAATGAAACTGTATTCTCGCTCTGGACCAAATATCTACCAGACACTTTAAAATATCTGGGATCCTTCCCGAAACATTCACAAGCTAATGGATCAAAAGACGTTGCTCATACTCAGTTTCCCGGACTTTCACGAATCAGAGATGACCACGCCAATTTCGTTTACTGTGATCTCCCACGAAAATTAAAGATTTCTTTCTGGCAATTCTCTATATTCACCGACCCATTTGATAAATCGATTTGGATTTTTGCTTGCATAGCCTTTCTTCTTGTGTCCATCATTCTCTCCAGAAAATCTCTCGATAAGGCTGTACACGTAATATTTACTACACTACTCGCCCCATTCCTTTCACAAGGAATTCAATCATTTGGCACGCATCCTGGTCTCGTACTCCTGTGGCTGTTTGCGTCCATAATTCTGTCCAATTTTTACACCGCAGATATCACCAGCACCGTGATAAGCCCTCCACCAGATGACGTGATCACACGTTTTAGCCAACTCTACAGCAGAAACTACGTTTTGCATGAGTGGAGCGAGAATTCGAATTTGGCGCTTCTTGCTATCACCATTGGGGCAATGAAAAACGGTACGAGGAGTCGCGAAAATATTGTCCTTTTTTGCCCAAAATGCTGTACAAGATTTGAGTTTACTAACTCTAAAAAAGATTCTACTCCTCGACCCAAACACATTCATTTTGGCAACAAGAGAGCTCGCCCTGTATTCAGTGCACTGGGGAAACAATAAGATTCAAGAGATTGCTGATGGGACCTCGAAACAACGAAGGTGTCACATGGGAAAAGATGTAATTCGGTACGATGAAATATTTTTTGCAACAATTCCACCTGGAAATACAGAGCTCACAAGGGCTTTCGATAGACTTCAACAGTCAGGAATTGTGCAGCGATTTCATGAGGAAATGGTGGGAATGGTTGCTGCAGAAAGAGTACAAGATCGGACTAAAATTTTAAGTTTGTCCAGTAATGATAAGAGTGAAGCTGGAACAAACTCGGAAAGCCTGAAATTAAGAGGGAAAACCATTACTATATTTTTACTATGGATCTTTTGCATTATGCTGGCTGTCATTGCGATTTGTGTCGAATGGTGTGCCTCCTCAAGGTGGTGGCGAGGGTCACAAAATAACAGACATGTCGAAACTCACGGAAGTGTTGTACTGGTGAAACCAGCAAAAAAAAATAATTTGATTGATGAAAAACGCAACTTGGCAAATCTTGTAGAAAATTGACTTTTTAGCTTCTTATTAATTTAATTTCATATTAATGTAAGAATTCACCGTACCCAGCACATTTTGACAGACAACACCAGTTAAAATTTTAATTGCCTGAAAAAGATATCGGTCAATATGACCATGAACTTGGTTCGTTAAAACAAGCATACGAAAAAAAGTAAATAGGTGTTTCACTTGTATAACTTCCTGGTAATTTTTCTCATTTGCTTAAAAGCCCTGACTTGAGCGATAAGCGTGTTTACTCCAATAAAGTAAATAGGAATTTTTGCAGCAAAGGCATATACCATCAGACATGCCAGTCATCTGGGAAAATGAATGGCGACATAATTCAAAGCTTGTGGCAAAGGAATACCATATAGCTGGTAAACATTAAAAAAAACGAAATGAGCAATGAAAGCAAATAAACTAAGATGATTGGACTGTTGGATCAATATTTCAGTCTATTATGTACAGACAGTCCTTCCCAGTTTCCAATTTTATCAGAAAGTAAAAACGTCAGTTCACTTGATAAGTGTCAGATGGAAGTGATAAAGGAGGTGTTCCTTTTGCACTTTTGCATGCGACCACTTTTGCGTTTTCGCACGCTCCGATCCGAAATGAAATTGCAGAAAGGCGGAACCTCTTGGATAAATTTCTCATTCGAAAGAGACATTTCAAGTTTGGAAGTTGGTCTAGCTATCTGGCAAAGTCCATTCTTCTTTTCTCAGAAATTATGCCCGGCTTCATAAAAAATCCTAGGATATTTACCATCCTTTCCGAATGCACAACGGAACTGGTCTGGTTCACCGATTTCTACACAATCATAACATTTTCTACTAAACCAATCCCTCCATTAAATTCTGCTTTCCAAAAATATTTCCTTAAAACAGAATCAAGAAGCATTTACGTTTTGAAGTGGTTCATTTACATCTTCTCCAGATCCATCATGCTTATCAACCTCTTCCAACTTGTGTTCGTGTTGTGCTGCAACCTGTGGACATTTACACTGAACAAAGAAATAGCAATATTAGATTTTCTCGAGGTTCTTCTCTGGAGTACAGCAATTACCATGTTGTACCCAACGGAGTCATTGCTTCTAGGAAGAGATTTTCGAACTAGTTTGAGCTTGCTTCTGCAAACATGTGAGAAGGTGTGGGAAGCTTGCTCCACAAAAGTTGACAGGAAATTACTGGATAAAATTCAGCGTAGGAAGAGACTCACTTTATTTCCCAAACTTGTTCTTCATATTTGGTGAGAATTGTGGATAATAAAGCATACATTTCAATTTTTTAACAAAATATCAGGTTTTTTTTTGGATAATTTATTTTTTTAAATGATATTCAGTTGTGACTTGTTAGTACTCGGATTGATAGCCCGGAACACGTTAGGAAATCACTGGAGAGACCCATCACTGCTCGGCCATCAAATCCACAAATTAAACATGAATGTTACGAGCTGGACCTACTGGCTCTGGACTCAAATTATGATGTGGACCATCGCCTGGTGTTGGTCCTTCGTAACCTTGTTCCCCGGGGTTATCATTTTGCACGTGAAGTGTTGCATGGATGCCCTCTCCCTTCTTACAAGACATAATAATACTATCTTCTCCATCTCAGAAACCATTTCGCTTTACAGAGATTTGGGACATGCGTTAAGAATTGTGAATGAGATTTTATCACCTTGGCTCCTCTTTATATTTTTCGTTATGGGAGTGGAGCAGTTAGTTCAGGCTCTAATTCTATTTCAGATGCTCAAGAATGGGGTAGGTTGGGAGGAAATGAGGGCCCTTGTTTTGGACATTGTGGTAAGTTTAGTAAATAGCTTCATCAATGATATAAATTTATTATGCAAATTATCTAATGTTTGTTTGTTTAGATCCAAATAGCTCGAGTCACTCAAATGTGCCACCTCCTCTCTTTGCTTGGGAATGCCAATAGGAATGTGCTAGATCGAATAACAAAGATATGTAGTAAAAGTGACACTTCTATGAGAAAGCTTCATGGACGAGTTCTCGCAAAACAAATAGAATCGATTCAACCCGTGCAAGTGAGCATTGGACATGTGAGGTGGTGCAATAAGAACTTCATGTTGGAAGGGCTGTCAGTTTACATGAGCTGTATAGTAGCTGCAGTACTTTGGAAGTGAAGTTTTGGTAAAAAAAATGCCAAAATATTTTGTTTCCTTTTTTTAGGGAAAATGAAGCCATTAAAGTTGACACATGTCGTTGAAAAAAAAATTCAGAACTCAAGACACAATCTTCTATTTATCATGACAGAGACAAGCAGTATAAAGTCTAATTTGACACAGTTGAATTTACCGAAGCAAGACTGCCTTGCAAACATACAAAATATGTACCACAATTCACTTTTTTCTCTGTGAATGTAAAAAAAGATAAAGCTTCATTTATATCTCACGGTTCACGCAGTGAGCAAACTTGATGCTTCAACGTTTTTTTTTCAGACTCTTAAGCAACAGTTGCAAGCTGCCTCTGGACTTTATCACAAGTTAACTCAGCAATATCTCCGGAATTTTTGGTGCTGAAAGTTCACACAAGATACAAATCTAAGTTGGTATATGAATCCAAATGATCATCAAATAATAATGTTGTGTAATTGGGCATTTTTTATGGCTAACCATATATTCTGGCCATAGGCACGCTTAATTAGCTTCACACGAATTCCATTCTTTGGACGAAGAATTACGTCAGGAACGGCAGGGACAGTGGTCACGGTGTCTACGGCCTCCAGTCTAAATTTTCTCAAGATTGTGGACAATATAATTTTTTCTTCCATCAGAGCAAACTTTTGTCCAATGCAGTTTCGTGGACCTTCAAAAAATATTTTTTCGTTGAAAACAGAAATCCTGAAAAAAATCAAAAAATTTTTTTGTGTTGATTTTAAATTACCCGCAGAGAATGGAATATAAGCATAAGGGTGTCTTCCGGCCGAGTTCTCAATAGTGAATCTGTCAGGCTTGAAGACTTCCGGATCAGGAAATATCTGGGGATTTCGGTGAAGGAGATACGGATATATCCCAATTTGTGCTCCTTTTGGGATCATGCATTTCTCATCTAAGATTATAGTAAATTCATAATACGAGATTATGTCGGCTTCCTTTTTTTAAATATTATGAAATATTTTTTTGTCATACCGAACGGGATATCCTCATCTGCCCTGCGAAAAAACATGGGAACACTGGGATATAGCCGGAGGGCTTCCTTAATACAACATTCTAGATACTTGAGCTGCTTCAAATCCGTGGTGGTAACGTCCCTTTCCATTTCATCTCCGAAAACCTGGTCCAACTCGGCATGAACCAGTTCCTAGAAAAAATTCCCCACAAAAACAGAATTCTGCATTTATTTCTTGTTCAAGATTTTTATTTTAACTTGGCTGGGAAAAAGATCATGAAAGCATATATTACTTGACACTCAGGATTGCAGGCCAAGAGTAGCACTGTCCAGTCCAAACTTGCTGCTGTGGTATCATGACCCTGAGCGTATGAAAAAAATAAAAAAGGTGATCCATACATACATTTTATGAAAAACTTGTTTACTTAAATTTTGATCAATGATTAGCACCGCAGGGTACCTACCTCAAACATGAATGTATCAACTTCTTCGCGAACATCGTCATCAGTAAAGTTGGGGTCAGATTCTTGAACGTCGAGCAATAGATCGAGGAAGGCTTTCCTTACTTTTTTCCTTCCTGGTTAAGATATGAATAGACACAATAACACGAATGTATTATCAGAATTGTTGAGACTTGTTTGACTTGTTCCCATTTTGAGACGGTTTAATATATTCAACCAATTTCTTCGCTGAAATTTAATCATGAATTCTACCAATGTTTCCCATCTTTCCCCAAGAGCTGATGTGCCTCTGTAGAAGAATGCTGGCACCGGAATTCCAAACCATGAAATTGAGCTTTTTCACTTCTTAATCTGAGTTGTCCTTCCTCTAAGTTTAACAATGTTTCAGTTTTGGAAACAAAAAGGAGCCTGGTATGACGAAGCAAGGGTTTGTAAGTGTGGTGGTACAATTCAATAAACCAGGTATCATTAGACTTCTGTTTGGCAATCAAAGAAGGTGACCGGGTGGATTGTCGCGCAGTAAGAAAGATTCTGACATCCCAAATTCTCTTTTTTAAAAAACGCCCGTATATAATCAATTAATCTTTTCTATGTAATTAGGATGGCGTCATACATATTACAGATGTTATCAGCTATTTTCCGGCACAAGGAATTGGACAAGCTGAAATCATCATTCTTTTGGTGCAACCTCTTCTTGGATTTTGTCTGGTTTCTCATTAATAGGTACCAGGTGTCGAATCAGCACCACCATGAATCCATTGCTCACTGATCTAGTATACCATTGCCAAAAATTCATTCAATTTTTTTGGAATTATGAGGGGAAAAATTCATCGGAATGTCAGAATTTGTAGAGTTTTAGAAGACCTTTTTTTAGAAAAATGTTTCATATTTTCGTAAATATTGCCTAAGAATCAAACGATTCCTAACAAACAACACCACTAAAAAGCCCATGAAATTCTCCATCAGATGATATGCGAATTATATTCTTCTTAAACTTTCATGAGAAGATATGCCCTCTCAAATTTGTCTCAACAATTCTGATAATGCCTTCGTATGTAAGGCTTATCGGAAATGTGGTATATTTTAGAGAGAAAAAATATAGGTATAGACATTAAAGTGCGTTTCATACCAGGTACGTCATTTGTGTTCACGTTGCGATACTCTTCCTCCTGTGAAATAAAGTTGAATGTCCGATTTTCCAGGCGTAGGGCTCTCCTCTTGTCGATCATCTGCAAGATAAGAGTATCTCGTATTATCATATCGGTTGTGTGAAATTTTTTCTGAGTGTAACCTTGGACTTGACCTAAGTTTCGATTCAACAAATATACGTACTTTTCTGCTGTAGCTAATAAGAAAGTCAGTATATTTTGATTCTCGTCTGTGGTACGGAGTTAGTTTCCAAAGGAAATCAATTCTGGATAAGGGGTTCACTGCTTTCGTGATCATCATTTCCGTCATGCTTTATTTTTTGGTGAAACAAAAAATTTATTAGGTTCATAAATTTCTTTTTAAAAAAGTGATACAGCTGGCAAGCTAAATAATAAACTCTATACCAACAAATCGTACGAACGTATTCCTCCTCCCCGCCCCTTTGTGCATTAATTTTTACACCCATCGCCGTTTCTACAAGATTAGCAACACAGAATAATTTTATTCAAATTACTCAAGATTAGGTAATCCCATTTTTTGCAAAAAAAAATATTAGAAAATGATAATAAATATTTTTACTTACCACAAATAATATCCAGCGTGCATTTGTAGATAAAGGGGCAGATGTCAAGTACGTCTGAGCCTTCACTTCCCTTTTCCAGCATTATGGTGATCACCTTAGATTGCTCGTTAAAGATGGGAATGAAGTCCTCGAGAATTTTGAAGTGGAATGCAGGCGTGATCAGTTTCCTGCGGTGGAGCCACTTTTCACCTGGTTTAAAAAAAACACGTTTTGTAAAAAAATTTTGAGCTACAAAATCGGTTGTTTTTAAAATAATAATTTTCGATGGCATTACGCGGAGCAGCCAGGAGTCCTGTCCCAATAAACCTGTTCAAAAAATTCTCCATGTCTGTCCCTTTGTTCGTGTGCACAGTAGATGAGAGGATTTTCTTTGGAATTAAATAATCTCTGAGTTTTAAAAAATCTGTTATTATTTTTTGTAACCCACAATCAACTCGTTTCAGGACTCACTTCAACTTCCGGAGCACGTGAGAACAGCACATAACCCATATTTCCAAGCCATACGGAAATGCTTGGTCCGTACTTTGCAAAAAAGGGCATCAACACATCCGTGAACAAGTCTAAAGATTCACAAAACAAGACTTATGAAATTTTTGAAGAAAAAAAAGGAAATTTTCGCTTTTTTCATTTTTTTTAAACTTACACTCATGTGGTAACCCGAGGCAGGGTAATGTGTTCCCAAAAATCGGGAGTGGAGGTGGACCACCCCAGGACATCAAATATTTGTAGTGGCGAGCATCCTTCCATGTGAGAAAAACCAGGATACCCAAAATTGTCAGGAGAAGGAGTCCAAAGGAAACTAAAATGCTCTGAAGTAAACTGAATTGAAGAAGTGGTTCTGCCATGATGAGCAAAATTGAACTTATAAGTATCCTTGAAGATCTCTTCTTATCTTGAAAGAAAATTTTAGTGTGAACTGATCCATTTCCCTGGATAAACTAAATTTTGTCCATGAAGCTGCACAAAATCTTGACTGCATTTTTTTAAACTGTATTTTCCTTTTGTCGTTTCTTGGATGATAATTATGCATCATAAATACGCAAAGTTGTAATTAATGATCATTATGGTGATCTTGATAAGCAAATTTTTTGTGATACTGCTGGAACGGCATACTACTCATTTCATTCTTTATTATGGAGACGCTGCATAGATGCTCAGGTCGGTTTCGTTGTGAAAAAATTCTCAACTTTACTTACCAATCAACAAGTTTGGGTTAATAATTACTAAATTATGTAAATTAGAAAGAACATCATTATTACTAAATCACTGACCGGCGGGCAAGAAAATATAGTTTTTATTTACAAGGTAAACCCATGATTTGAGAAAAGGAAAAACTATTTAATCAATATTACCTTAATCGCCAGAAAAGAAACCTCATTATTGATGATGTTTCGAAATTTCCAAGCTTGCATAGTATTATTATAATTTTTATGGAGGCTCCGAATTAGGAAAGAGTGGCTCAGCAACAGCAACATAGCCTTAACTAAGGATGGGTAAAATGAGAAATTCTTCATTTCCTAATCTTAATCAGCAGAGTAGTTTGTTCACATGAAGCTTGTTCTTTTCAGGACTAAAATTATCTTAGCACAATTCCAGCAAGGTATGTTCCATGTTGATTTTTAAAAAGTCAAATAGACCACAATAATTATAAATTAGTCGTAGCTTTATTTGTGAAAAAAACCACTAGAATTCCCGGTTCATCTTTATAATCTCCCAACAAATACGTACATAAGTACATATGTTTTTTATTTACTAAATATAAGCTGAAAAAAATGAGAAGCTAAGTAAGTATTGTAATGGTCTTAGTTTTGTGTGGCAATTAATTGCGCAATAGGTTTATTATGTATAATTTATAATTATTTTTCGATGTGAAAAATCATATTGTGCCAGAAATGCACATAAATTCCACTGCCAGAGTACGATAACTGTATCAATAATCATTGTCGGAGGCATGAAGTAATGAACACTTGTGAATATGACCTGTCGACAGTATTTCTGATTATAATTATGTATACCGCTGCATCACTGCCAGAAGGGGAGTCAATTCCAAGAGCATAGCTCAATCGTCAATCAGTCGTTGGCTCATTGTCAGTTCATTAAATGCTGGAACCACGAGCATATATAAATTTTGTTACTTTTTAAAATTTGCTTGGAGTCATTTTTAATAGAGGAGCGACTGCAGCTCAGCTGCATAGGTACATTGAGCTATGAGTATAATATGATTTATGACTCATATTATAGCTCATTTGATTTCCCACGGTTTACCGCAGTTGAACAAACTTCATGCTACAACTATTTTTAGACTTTTACGCAACATTGGCAAGCTGCCTTTGAACTTTATCACAAGCTAGCTCAGCATCTCCGGAATTTTTGGTGCTGAAAGGTCACACAAGATATAAATCTATGTTGAATATTTTGTACCTAAATGCTCATCAAATAATACCATTTTTTAAAAAATAATTGGCATTATATATTTTTTATTGCTAACCATATATTCTGCTGGTTAGAGTCACGCTTAATTAGCTTCACACGAACTCCATTCTTTGGACGAAGAATTACGTCAGGAAGGGCTGGGACGGTGTCCACGGTGTCTACGGCCTCCAGCCTGAACTTTCTCAAGATTGTGGACAATATAATTTTTTCTTCCATCAGAGCAAACTTTTGTCCTATGCAATTTCGCGGACCTTCAAAAGAAAATTTTTCCGTCGAATTTTTTTTTTAAATTGCGTCCATTTTTTAAGAAATGGTTTTAATGCGTTTCTCATCTAAGATTATTATAATAGTGTAGCACACAAGTAAGAGTTCTGTTTTTTCTTCCTTTAAAAAAATAAATCTGAAATTATCTCTTTCGTACCAAACGGGATATCCTCATCTGCTCTGCGCATAAACATGGGAACACTGGGATAAAGTCGGAGGGCTTCCTTAATACAACATTCTAGATACTTGAGCTGCTTCAAATCTGTGGTGGTAACGTCTATTTCCATTTCATCTCCAAAAACCTGGTCCAACTCGGCATGAACCAGTTCCTAGAAAGAATTCCCCAGAAAAAAAAAACCCTCCAGTCATTTCTTGTTCAAAATTTTATTTTTATAACTCTGTTATGGTAAGAAAAGTTATAAAGCTGCATACTTGACACTCAGGATTGCAGGCCAAGAGTAGCAGAGTCCAGTCCAAACTTGCTGCGATGGTATCATGACCCTGAGCGTGTGAAAAAATATGAAAAAGTGAATCATACTTACATTTTCTGAAAAAACCTGTTGAGAATAAATTGGGATCATTGATAAGCACCTACCTCAAACATGAATGTGTCAACCTCTTCGCGAACATCGTCATCTGTAAAGTTGGGGTCAGTTTCTTGTACATCCAGCAATAGATCGAGGAAGGCTTTCCTAACTTTTTTCTTTCCTGGTTAAGATAATAAGGAAAGCTTATCTGAGTACGTGTTTTATTTTTGAAGGAAAAAATATTTTCTTGTGGACATTTAAAGTACGTTCATACCAGATACATCATCTGTGTTCACGCTGGGATCTTCTTCTTGTGAAGAAATAAAGCTGACTGTCCGATTTTCCCGTCTTAAGGCTCTCCTCTTGTCGATCATCTGCAAGATAAGAGTATCTCGTATTATCATATCGGCTGTGTGAAATTTTTTCTGAGTGTAACCTTGGACTTGACCTAAGTTTCAATTCAACAAATATACGTACTTTTCTGCTGTAGCTAATAAGAAAATCAGTATATTTTGATTCTCGTCTGTGGTATGGAGTTAGTTTCCAAAGGAAATCAATTCTGGATAAGGGGTTCACTGCTTTCGTGATCATCATTTCCGTCATGCTTTATTTTTTGATGACACAAAAAATTTATTAGGTTCATAAATTTCTTTTT
>JAHZNF010003710.1:0-20892 GCA_027744215.1 Troglopedetes dispersus | reverse complement strand
GGCCAGCCTGAAAAGTACCTACTTGCCCAATCTCCACACATTCAGGATTAGGTCAACCCTGCGCCCTCTGCTCATGTGTACTGTTTCAAGCGTTTTGGGTGAAACATTAATCGAAAAATGTTGGTAGAATCTGGACTTCGTGGAAATATTTGTATAGGATTACACGTATATACCAGAAACTTGTTTTGCATGCTGCTGTCATTGTGTCATGTCAGATTTAAGGCACACAGTTAGGTGGAATGTGTGCATCTTCTTAAAACTCCACATGTGCTCTTGGAAAGGGAACTACAGATATATTGCACACAAAATGCGAATAGTGTTAGTACCGTTAGTCTAACATTGTGCGTTACTTCCACTTTCATCATCGATTCAAGAAGCGCTTGAAACAAGTTTACCCAGAAAAGCCTTGACAGATCGTGGTGAAAGTTAAGGTATCACTGTCATCACCATCCTCCAGCATCACACAAAAAGTTATCAAGTTTATATGGTCTGTCTGTGTACTTTTTATTAGCAACAAATGCACAATGCATGTTCGAATAATACTCTTATTTGTACAATTTACGACATTATATATTTTAAGCTGAACAGTTGTAAATCCTCCTCGTTAAAGTTGATGCTCAACACGGAGATTTTCACCAAAGGGAGAAAGTTTTAACGAAACTTTTACGTTTGGATTTCCATATTAAAATGTATTATGCTATTATTACCGTAAAACTCGAATTTGTCAGGAAGACATGTACGGTGAAATGTCTCATTTCAAGTCAGACGTAGTTACATGTCGCGTTTTAGAGTGTATAATTATCCCCTTAAATGCTGTTATAGGGTATAAAGGAAATATCTATATGGATTATCAAGTTCTCCGTTTTTTTCCTGACATGATAACTCCAGCACGATTTTTTGTTGCTCGTGCAGACCCAGTCAAAATCCATTTTTACAGACGACGGTGTCTATGATGCATCTGGTTTCGTGCCAAAAGGATATCAAATCGTTTGGGCTGAGTCAATATTTTAAAAAAGGAAATCAGTAGTCTCCTTGCGCGCACTAGAAAGACATTTGGACGTTATTGAGAAATTGTTTGCCAACTATTTTTCTTGTGATGAATCAAGTTCTCCTAGCTTTTTTTATATACTTCTACAATCCGTTGTTTCTTTCTTCGACTCTCCTCCTTCCAACTGCTGTTGTTTCTTTTGTCAGGGGAAGAGCACTGTAGTGTTTCTCGATGATTGATAGCTCTACCAGGAATCCATTTACTTTTCATATTATCGTAGTGCTTCCATGCCACGCTGTAGTCTGTAATATAAGTGGTTTCATTTTTTTCTTCTCTACATTTCATGCAAAGTCAGAGAAGGCTGTCAATGTAAAATGAAATTTTTCTTGTCACCAGCGTTTTGCTCAGATTTATTATGACACTGTCGTCTCCAAATGAAAATTCTTCAAACTAAAATGATTACAGCACCGGAACATCTACGTTATATGGTCTTATGTATCTCCACAGATATTCTGTTTGCAATCATCAAGCTAGCAAAGATATTGGTTACACTGTTCCTGGAAAATGTGCTGTTATTTTTTTGTTGACGTAAGTGAATCCCAAATAATTCCATTCTTCGAAATTGAAGCTTTCAAAATAACGAGATGGTCACCGCAATCATGATGATAATATGAGAGGAGTTGTTTTTTACTTTACCTCAACACAACAGTTTCATTTTCACATACAATTCACAAAAGTTGTTATCACCAAGTTTTTGTCTATCTCGCATGTCGTAACGGTACCTAGCTCCTATCAGGTTTCAACCTCCAAAATGACGGTTGAGCCATTCTTCGAAATGAAAAGCACATAGTTCTACCGAAATGTTGAACCTTTTTCGGTAGAACTGCATTCCGTACTTCGTCGGAATCACCACACCAGCCGCATAAAAAATTTAAGTTATTGAGATATCTGTTTTAAATCGGGGAAACAAAACATTTTTTATGGGAACAGATATAAAAAAGAGACTATCAAGGGATCTAGCGACATTGCATGCTTTCACGGGGTCTATATATATACACCCTTCAAAAGCTCCCCAAAACTTCTCTGTCCTTCAACCATTGTGTTTGCAATTTGACTGTTTTTATGTGTATTTTAAAAAGGAGAATACATGAAAGCCTGTGGATGTATTAGAATCGATTGTTGGTTGATAGACAAGTTTCTTACGCTTGTGATAGTGAAATCTTTTCTTGTCATTTTTATGGCAGCTGACGTTGAAACTTTTTTGCCTTTTTTTAACATCACCGGCAACTTTATAACGGGCATCACTCCTTTCACACATATGTATGTATATGGATTTTATACCGTAAGTAATATTAAATGTATTGCACATATATAAAATTTAGTGTGAACCTNTTTTTTTAACATCACCGGCAACTTTATAACGGGCATCACTCCTTTCACACATATGTATGTATATGGATTTTATACCGTAAGTAATATTAAATGTATTGCACATATATAAAATTTAGTGTGAACCTTTTCAGCGCAACAAAAAACGCAGGAGACAAACAAGAGTATGGAACTTTGCCACCAGATTTTTTGACTTGCCTATCCTCTGCAGCTGTGTTTGCTCCACTTTTTTTTCCTTTTCTCACTCATTCATTCATCCACATGATATGTACATTGGTAGTGACTATCAGCTCGAGTTTGGGAGAGCTGTGTCTAGTTGTAAAGTTGAGGAGTGTCAGTACACGGATTTCGTCTTTTTGGATGATTCTCTGTTCTCATGTTTTTTCCCATAGAAAGTTTCGAAAAAAATACGATGTGTGTGTTGTTCACTCTTTGATGTACACTTTCCACTTTCAGTATTTTTTTGGAGAGTGTGGCATATCTTCTGGCTGTCAATTTCATCTCAATATCTGATATACATACATATATATCACATTACACACAAGTTGTGAAAAAAATACGCAAAGCGTACAAGTATTATCATGATACATGTACGATAAGTTAAGAAAAGTGGTTGAAGTTTGTGGTGGTGGTCGTGGCGGTATCGTTGGCCGTTGCGTAAGTGGCGGGAGAGTTAGGAAATAGCAGTAGTTGTAGTTGGTAAAAAGCCGTAATAATGATAGTCGTTTGACGACTATCTCAACTCCATTTCTTGAAGAAGTGTGCAAGAATTGGGATTGTGAAGGGGAAAGTCCCGTTATCGCTACAACACTATACACCTTCTTCAAACCAAGAATGGCGACTACTTGACTATCGTCTTTCTCTTGTGTGTAAAGCCATTACTACGTAACTCCTTCGACATACATATTTAGTACACTGTAGCGGAGAGCTTTCTATCATGTGATGGGAAGAGAAAGAAAGACTTTCCTTTCAGAGGAAAGTTACACACACCCGAAAAATAAGGAGATAAAAGAGATGATGATGTTTGACCATTTTAAGAAGTTTTTTTTCTATAATAATGGGACGTCACTTTAGTACGAAGGAGGAAGGAAAACTCGTGCACAAGGAAAGTTCAAAGCTGTTTGCCTACCGTTTGTAGTTTGAAGAGGAGTGGGATAATAATAAGTATGCGTCGCTCTTTGAATGAGATGCACTGTGAAAAAGGCTTCTGTTTCTAGAATATTGTTACATTCCTGCACACTCTCAACTTTTCCCCCGGTCTAATGATAGTAGTTTCTCGTCAACTCTGAAAAAAATTTATATACACCGGATGAAGTAGTCAGACGAGAGAGAGAGAGAGAGAGAGAAGGAAAGTGAAGATGAAAAAAGTTGGAGGATGAGTTTTCCTTGTGATGTTCTTGGAATCGTCACTTGACGTAATACAAACTGTAAACATGCACAAGGCAGGATCCCATATCTTACTGGTGATTAGGGGATACAAAAGCAGGAGGATATATGTTATGCATGTATACAAAGTGCAAGAATAATTAGCATTTCAAAGTTATTTCATTTCCGTCATCGTTCCCCGGATAAGAAATCAAACAAGTTGGGATGGTTGATGATAAGTCTGCACCAGGATTTTCCATATCGCAACTTAATAAGAAAATGTGGGGAGCCGAAGGGAAGGTTGTTGTTACTTCTTCTGAGAGAAATGCAGGGTGAAAGTTGAGAGCTGGTTGACATTTTTTAAATGAAGTCGAGTGCAGGGGAGCATCCTATCCCGTCGTGTTTGCTTTTTGGAAGATACTTTTTTTAGATTAAAATGCATGCATATATATATGCCCTGACTTGTTCTAACTCATCAAGTTAAGATGCTCCAGTGATTGTGATTTGTTCCAAGACAAAAAAAATTGTGCGCGGTTTACAAACTTGTTGTTGGAAACGCTGAGATTAATAACTATGGAAGAAGCAGTGCTTGAAGTAGTTTGAGGATTTGTACTTTCTTCAGTTGCTTCACTGTCTCATAGACTTTCTGCAAAAAATTATACTTGTCTCGGCAGCCAAGAAAGAGCCTTTGTTAGAAGTACTACACTTGAGTTGATGATGAAAGAATCTTATTATGCTTTTGTTCCTTTAATAAAGGATCTGTTGCTTCACATGTATCCTTGAAATAAAAATAATCATGTAAGGTGAAGCAATGATAGAACTTGTACATATTTGCGAACATACTAAGTACGCTCTTTAAAAATACGAAGACCTTGTCAGTGACTGAGGAAGCTTTTGACAACAAAGTCTTTTGTTTCATCATTTCTATACTGTTAAGGCGAAACAATAAATTATAGTTTTTGAAAGCTACTCATTAGTCGTCATTATATTTTAAAAATAATTGCTTTGCGAAAGAAGACATTAATGTGATTCTTTGCGTAAATCCCTTGTTATTCATGATAGACTATATATTTAATGAAAACACTGAGCATCTAAAATAGGATGTGATGAAAGTAGCAGCATTTATATTTAGTTCTTGTAATTGGAATTCCAAAAACACCATTTGGAGCATGTCCCACTTTCAGAGTATCATACTTATCATAAATCAGCATCAATGAATGTAAGTATATATATTTTCTGTATCTCAAGTGGATGTGGGCGGTGAGGGATATTTGCAATACAATACGCCCAAGATATGCGAATTGAAAAATAAACCGCACAATGTGCTTAAAGCTATATAATATTATCTCTGAGATGCCATCCCGTTGTAATCTCAAGCATTTCGCAATCAGCGAGCGATCAGTTGCGCTGCCGGAGAAATAAATAGCTCGGTGACTTAATTGCATCGATATAATTGAAAATCGGGGTCTTATCCTCCCTCTATCCCAAATTATTGAAAACAAACAAAAAATCTCATAATAAAGTACACATTCTTGTTAACGAAAGAAGAATTTACGATGGCATTTTTTAAATGGAAAGTAGAAGAAAACCATGATTTTTTTTACTAAACACGAAAATGTGAATGTTTCGCTTATTCCTCATTTTTTTACAATTATATTCAGGAAATAGCTTTTGTTTAAATTATGCATTTTTTCTCTATTGTCTACTTCTCATATATTAATCGTGGTAGACGCCGGATCTTCTCCTCCTTCTCATGCTTATTCATTTTCTTCGATTCCGTACTTTTTTATCCTGACTCCCAACTTTCCCATTTCCTTCCGCTGAGTTCATGTCTTCGTAATAATATGCTGCCTTATTAGCGAGTACTGTTGAAATTTAATCGGAATGAGAGAGATTGTGTAGGCTTGGCTCTGCATGTTTTATGAAGAAACGAAAAAAAAAGAATGAAATACTAGTCGACCATATACGCACACATTCCTTTCTCCAGAAAGAATAACTTTTTCTCTCTTTTTTTGTGTTACTCCACGGCATGTATATTCTCCGTTTTTTATATCACTTTCCATATGTGTATTTTTCTTCAAAAAACAAAATGAAAAAAATGGTACCGTTTCTTTTGGTTGCTCGTGTGTGCGCTATACCATATATGGCTGAAGTAATACCCGGTTTGTTGTCTGGTCTTCCTGCTTACACATGAGAGATGAAAAAGAAACTTTCGACTATGGAGTTTTTTTTTCTCGTGCAGGAGAGGGAAATGAAATGGAAGATTTCTTTCGGAGCTCTTCCACTTTTTTTACTGGTAGTGGTAACGCATTTTTTTCAGAGAAAAAAAACCTTTTTTTTATAAAAAAAGGGCAAATACGTAGTAGCGACGAAGGAGAGAAAAAAATAGCAGGAAGAGAGGAGAAAAAAAGATGAAGATTCTTTTCCAGTAGTTACTTTCAGAAATGCACACTACAACAAGTTGTAATAAGGCTGATTCCAATGAGAAAAGTTAGTTTTTTGTTGTAGGAAGCAAGATTTACTTGCACGTATTATATAAAAATAATAGTTGTCTTTGAAAGATATGGCGCTTTTTTCTCTTCTCCCTACATACATTATTAACTTTGGCCGGACCCAAGCTTGATGTGGTTTTTCGTCTAGTGAGTAGGCATATCTCTTGTTGTAATACCTTATATGAGAGTATCAAATTATGTACACATTTGGTACAGTGGCACTATCTCATTTCTCTTCCAACAATGTATTATTTCATGTGATGTAATTGGAATGGAGAAAGTGTGGGTTGATTTAACTTTGGTTGTTGGCCTTTTTTTTTCTCCCCGAATGAGTGCTGCTCTGTGCTCTTGCTGCTGCAGATGGAAAGCTCCGCTGCTGCTGGTGCTATTTGCTGCTCCTCCTCTGCCTGCCACACGGTTACTCTTTTGGGATAAGATAGATTGGGGGAATGAGGCTCCGACAGAACCAAAATAATAAATTGTGGGTTTTTCTCCCTCTCAAATAGCAGTTAGTTGTAGGGTCTTATTAATAGTAAAAAAGACTGCTGGATGTACATGTAAAATGTTGTCTGCTTTTAAAGATTTTTTTTTTGTTTTACGTGTACACACAGGGAGTTTCAGTATCTATATACGATGATCATTCTCTTTTGTCTCTCTTCTCTGAGCTCAGTTGAGCCTTATTTTTGTGAGGAGGCTTTTGGCATTCACGCTCATTTCCCTTGTGCTTAGCTTTTACAATGCGTGCATTAAGCCTGCTGAAGTGAGTGAGTACATACTTTTTGTATTTTTTTTACATGAAGGGGTCTTTATTATTATCACGGACGGATTTTCTGATGCTATTCCTATTACAATGATGATTATGTTATTTTTACTTTGCTCTCCTTTAGCCAAAAATGAGAAAGGAGGGTGTGGATTGGGTTAGCCCTGGAAAGCTGCTTAAATATGTGTGCACAGGATGGCCGAAAATGCTTCTCCCAATTGTAGTTTTGTAACGCTCGTATTAGTTACTCCTTTTTATCCTTTATGTTCACGAGGCAGATTTTCTGTATTCAGTGGCTTGACCACATGGACCACAGTGATTACCATATGAGAACACACGCCAACAATTTTTTGGAGTTTGCTTTTCCAACAGTTCAAAAAATTCTGAACATGGCAAAGAAAAAGTGATTTTCCAGAATTAAAAAAAGAGAAAGATATGCTTCGTGTGTGTACTTGAACACAGCTGTGCTACGCCGCATCCATTTAAACTGTCGTTGGAGCAGTCCACCACTACTGTTGTGCCTTAAAAATATGGAATATAAGCAGCAATACATCAACTCAAGGCTTCTTTTTTATTGTAGAAATATTGTTCTGCTTTGGTTTCCAAACTTGAGAATCAAACAGCTACTATGTGGTTTATATAAACTTTGGCATTCGCAAAGCTACTTTTTTCAACTTAAGGCGCTACCTCAATTTGGCCTTGTCATATACATAAAAGGTGATGGATGTTCACTAATTAATGCAACAGAGTTGGCTCCACACACGGTTGCTCTACCATTATAATTCGTTTTTTAAACCTTAATAATACAGAATATTTAGCTTCGCTCACATCTGTGGTTTAATACTCTGATTCTCACACACATGTGAAGATTGGTTTTTTCCAACAAGGATAATGCGGCTTCAGGCACGAATATGATATCTATGATGATCCTACCGTAATATCAAGGCAGGCTGAACATAGAAGTTGTATATAAATATATGGCAGTGGGCTTTCTGAAAATTAAAATGAAATAATAATAGAATTGCACCGCATACCTTTAATCATCTCTCCCTGTGGAAAGAGGTATGAAGGGAAGTTTCCCATAATAAACTAATATCAGGTAACTCAAAGGAGCAAGGCCACACACAGAGAGAGTCGAATGTTTGAGAGAGAAAAGACAATGATCTCACATGGATAAATTTTCATTTTGAGGTTTCGTGTGATCCCGTTCTGTTCCCAGCCTTTTTTATGCTGCTCGTCATCACCATCATCATCATACCTTTTCAACCTTTAGATATGGAGAGGTGTGGTGAAACAGAGGAAAAAATTTTCCTCAAGGACCCCGGTTTTCTTCGGAGCATATCATGTTCGCAGGATATTGAGCCTGGGACTTTTTAAGTACTTTGTCCTGGAACCATTCACTCAACTCAACTCCAATTTTACAATGCTGGCCTTTCTTTGTCTTTTTGCCTCCAATACAAAAAAAATCCTGCGGGTGGTTTTACATTTCAGAGAGAGAGAGAGAGAGAGAGAGAGAGAGAGTTTTTGCCCTTTATAAGATGCTTTGTCGTGATTCCATATGTTCATGTTTCAGGCATTGTACCATTTTTACTTTCTCCCGAGGCTCTTCCTATCTACACACCAAGGAAAATAGTTTCACCAGAATATGCGTTTCTTCCAGAAAATAAAAAGTTCATGAAGCCCTTAATATGTTACTGATAGGGTTACTTTATACGATTTCTTCTGAAGGCGAGCCTCCACAACTTCTTCTGGTTTAAGTAGGGTTGTAGATTTTTCCCGATGTGTGGCCCTTTGACTGGAAAGTCTTTCTGGGAAGAATTTTTTTATTTTACCTCTTTCTTCTTCTCCGAGGATACAAAATTTTCTCACGAGAGGAGATAGTTTTGTTGGCCGAGCAAACCAAGAGGAAAAAGATTTAGATTGGAGGACGCAATGGTGAAACGCGTGTGTATGCTCACGTGTGAATGTGTTGAAATTCTGAGGTTTAAAAGTATGAAGAAAGTGAGCCCTTTCGTGTTCCCTGATAAGACCGTATGCTTGTAAGTGTAAGTATGGTTTGCTTTTCATTCACGCACTTTCCTTTAGCCATTCCGCACTGATATCATCATTTTCTAGAAGAAAAAAAGTTGAAAAGTATGGTGGCTAAACCTAACAGAAGAGTCAACATTTTTTTTTCTTTTATTTTTTTGAATTTCGGATTGAATTCCCATCTCTGAACTCTTGACGAATGAAGCTTGAAAACATAGACATTATAACATATGAATTTAAACGCATTAGAGCAGCTTGTTCCTCTTGCGCACATTTACTTTATTCTGTCAAACTCAGCAAAGCTAGCTTCCACAAAAAAATAATCTGTGATGCTCAGAATACAGACTAGACTCGGCTCGCTTTTCCTAGAGGCAAAAAAGCCGGAGAATGAGAAAAGTCAAGTGAAACTATTGTAAGTGGTTTTATACTGGAAAAGCCACACTCTTAGCACACACATGTGTGTATTTATAGAAGCATTTGAGACACTGTCGAAAATAAAGTTCTTGTGTACACACACCCACTTCTGGAAAAGGCGAGAGCTAACACTGAGAAACGCTAGGATTCTCAGAACCATTCTTCAGAGAGAAAAAGAGAGAGAAAGAGAGAAAGAAAAGGTCGGAAAGGAATGGATTTTCGTTGGTTTTTGTTGTTAGTACTTTTTGTGATATTAAAAAGTAGCTCTTGAAAAGATATTGAAGCTTGTCGCCGACCGTCTGTGTACTCGTGACAGTCACAGTTATTGAAGTATAAAAAAACCTGCGAGTGAAATAGAAACCTTCTTTTGCGCACATTTGGCACAAAAACTAGTAGATATCCGTATACGTAACCATATTTAAAAATAGATGCCTTTCCACTTTGGGCTATTTTTGAGCTAGCTTTCGACGTTACACCACCAGGACGTTCATAATACATAATGACTGTGAGGCGAAAACCTTGGAAAGTCTATTTTCGTTTTTCCTCACAGTGGTATTCAGTTCCGCTCTGCTTTCACCAGGTATTGTACTTTGACTACAGGGAAGGGTATTATTTCCATTATTATTATTATCATCATTATGACATGACTATTGTTACGGATGCTTTGCATGAATGTATACGCATACCTATTCTTTCTCTAGTCTCTTTGCATATTAAGCTACTCACCATCCATAGCATGCATAAGGTATGATAATGGTACACGCAATCATCAAGGATGACAACTAATACGGTATAATATTGAGGTTCAACTTTTATGGAATGCGTTGTATGCTCCTCCTGATGATACTTTCTGCTTCTACAAAAAAGACAAATCGATATTGACATGATGATGAGATGGGAAAAAGGTGGAGGATTCCTATGCAGTGGTCGTAATAATAATAGTCGTGGAAGGATTGCATCCCATTATTCTTTCACAATCCGTGAATATTGCTCCCAGGTCTTTCACTTCACATCTAACGGTCGTTTGTACTCACTCAGCTGCCTTTCTAGCTCCTGCATGATGTCATCGATGCTTCTATATATTTATACTATAATACATTTCGGTTTGGGGTTTCGTTGGGTATAATGTATGCATAACGGGGCAGCCTGGGTGGCGCAGTGTGAAGAAATGACAGGAGGGCGAAGGGGAAATATATAGAAAAACGATTAGACGACTTTGAGAAAATCCTAGACGAACAGTCTTTGCTTGCCTTCTTAGTCTTCCTTCTCCCGACACTTCTCCGAGAAAAAGGAGCAAGAATAATTTTATTTTTGGGGAGCAGGGAAGGTTACTGCTCGCATTAGATGCGTGCTCATACAGCAGGAATATAAAATCATCCATCTCACATTTCCCTTTTTTTTCTCGAAGAAAAAACTTTTGAGGATTCCTCCATCGTATTTACTTTCCAGCTAAAAAATTCTTTCAACTTGCCTTCCGTGCTCGCTGATGACTACGATGTTGATGATGCTCTTCACTTTCTCACTAGAAAAGTCATTTCCGTGAAGGTGCTAGAAATAGCATCACAGAGTTTGTCTGCCTCTGATGGTATTATTATACCCTTTTTTTTTGCTCATTTTGAGAGAATTATGTGTTGGAAGAAGGACGGAGTGGAAAAGAAAATACCAGGAAGAGTTTAGCACAAGAATTTAAGGAGAAAGAGTGTGTGCCTCTGAGGAGATCACAAGGAAAAGAGGAAGATGAGTCCGATGAGTGGCTGGCTTCTTTTCACTTTCTCACAAGAGAAGAAGTGAAGGAAGCCTTTGGGCTCAACTGGAGATGGTGTAAAGGGAAGAAATATTGATGGTCGGTTTCGCTGGAAGAAGCAAACTTGATGTATTAGGATTTATTTTAGAAGCATACAATACTCCAATATATTCATGATGATATTCATGGGATTCTTGTTGGGGCATCGTGCCGTGCCGCTAGGCTATTCCAGTTAAGCCCTCTATTATCAATGGAGACGGGTGGTGGTGGAGTGCCTGTCGTTTTCATTTCGTCTTCCCTAAAATTCTGGGAAGTGTGTAACATTGAAATGCGTAGTGTTATATTTATTTGTATCATCCTGTAATCCTGCATGAATATCAATCAGATTTTAACAGCTCAGGAGCATCAAACCTCAACCTTCTTGTTCTTCTACGTAGGTGGAGAGCATCCATCGGTAGGAATTAACGGGGAAGTGATATGTCCTAAAATAATGTCGTTGGAGACACCCAGATTGAGATGAGAAGAGAAGCACGAATGAGAATGGAAATTGGGAGGTCGTATTATTATAAGTGATTAACGAAGTCACAAGGAATGTCCTCGGAGCACGCTCTATTTTATCCGTGTTGTGTACACATTGATCTAACTGAAATCCATATATATTTCGTGGCTATCTATATACGGTTCTTCTTCCATTCTCCAAAAGTAGAATGGTGAAGCAATAAGAACTTTCTGGTGGTGGTGGTGGTGTTGACGATCATGGAGGAAGGTGAGCTGTGTGGCAACCAAGCTGGTGTTTTCTCTGAGAGAGTCTGCTGGTGGTACACTGAAGAGGACGAGCGGAGGATGAAGATAATGCTGAAGTTGATGTGGAAGGCTGCTTAGCGAACTGGAACAGAAGAGCAGGACTGTTTCTGAAGTGCTTCACTCCTTATTAGGATTTAATTTTTCTTCAGGTCTGCTTCATACCTCCTCCTCTGTTTTTTTTCGTGTTGTGGAGTAATACAAAACACTCGTTGTTTGTCTCATCAGCCTCATTTCGCAGACATCAGAAAAGAAGTGAAGGAAGGAAGGAGGGCGAAGAGATGGAAAGGAGGAAATGAAGGTTTCACCGTACATGCATGCATGACTGCTGTTGTTTCTTCTTGTTGTTCGCTCGTTTAATCTTTTCTTATCATGTGAGCACCATGCTCTTTGAAGGAAAAGGGCTATATGTTTTGTTCTCTTCTTTACTTTCGTGGATAATGCTGGTTTTCCTTATTCAACTTTTTTTTGTGAGAAAGACAGCAGGTGGGCCAAGTGAACAACCGTGCATATGTACCTATGTATAAATATAATATGCCCGCAAACGCATTAACGCTGAACTACTAACAATGGTATTTCTTTCCACTTTGCTGGAAGGGGACAGATGACGATTATTGCACGGAAGAGATTGTTCATGTAAGTATATATGTGTGCTTAATGTGTATTTCTCCAAGTAATTTGCGCTGCATCGATTAAATCATCATGTGAAAGCTAAACAGTTGTTGGGATTTTTTTCCATGCAAGCTGATACTGCTGTAGTAGTCTGAGTGGGGAACATGAAATCCTTCCACTTTCGCACATTAATTTCTAATATGATGAATAAAAGTCTGTCTATGTGTGTAAAGGATACCAGAAAGAACATAATCATTATTTTATTGTCAGCCTGTTGTTCCCTGAATGTTGATGGGGAGAACTGGGAAGCAACGCAAGGGTGCACCTGTCATGCTCCTTTCTTCTTATCCTTCTCTTTTCCATGAATGAACGGGCCAACTTACAAAAAAAAGTTTTACAGGACGTGATCATTTTAATGGATGATTGAGAACTCTGAGCATAAAAAGGTAGTTTTTTACCCATTCTGGGAAAAACAACTTGTGAAAGTTTAGCTCTTTTGTAATTTTCGGATTAAAAGGGAGCAAAAGGAAAAAAATGCGCTCTAAAAAAGTTAAAGTTGGGAAGGATCAGTGATTGATACTCTCAAAAACATAAATGAAATGCACTTTTTTCATCTCCACTATGCTGTGAAAACTAATGGGTTGCAATGATGCATTATGTATACCTGAAAGTGGTTCCATAGTTTTTTGTGCCTACAAAGGAGAATGCGTTTGACTCCGACTTGGCGCTGAAAGTTGTGTAGATGTTTCTCCAAATATTAATGCATCTGCATCAGTACAAGGGAACTGCGACGGAATTTTTTTTTGTTCTCTCTCACTCGTCTCCATTAGTTAATGCATTTATTAACTTATATTGGGTTTCAAGGAATTACGCCGTATTTTAGGATTTGAGCGGGGAAGGAAGCACGTTCAATCTTGCGACCTCACTTAAAAAACAAGATTTAGATAAGGTATTGCCAGACTCGTGTGTGCCATGGAATCATATATTTTATGCTGCTTGCTCGCCATATGCACGTAGCAGGATATATATTTTTTTCAGATGGAGAGAAGGGTAAGTGGAAAGTGGTGCTGCTGGTTGAGTTGAAGACTTGGGGATCTGGCTTGTTCGTATGCATCTCTGCGCTGTTTTGAATAACTATAAATGCAATGCATTGCTAAACGAAGTGAATCTTATTAGAGAAAGTGGGAGAAAGTCACACACATTTCACTGTTAGTCCCCATCCTGTGATTTATGAAGATTGATTGCTTCCTCTTGCCTCATGACTCTCCGAAATCTGTGAATTATGCAAAAGCCGTTTTGTTTCACAACTCCCTCATGTTCTTGTCAGACTTAAAGGCTCGCTTGAACCTCTCTTACTCTCGCTCTGTTTTTTTAGACATTTTTATATCCATGAATGTATCTATATATGTACGTGTGGAGCCACGCATTGTGTGCAGCTAACGAAGTTGTGCGCGGTTGGAATCTCGGAGCGTGGCTTTCCATTGGAAATCTCACTCTTATTATAATGCAAACCTAATGTGGAGTACTCTGCGTGCCATGTGGCCACGCTACTTCTCCTTTGTCAGACTTAAAAATTTGTTTTTTACCAAATCAGGTAGATGCATAAATGTTATTATACACGTAGCATTACATACGACCACGACTATAGACTGTAATATTGGGATCTGAGAGAAGAAAGGGACACAAATCATGTTACCTTAAGCTGTAAGCTGCTTGACGGAGCTCACACTCGCACATATTATGCATGTTTGTTAGTTAGTAAAAAAGGGAAGAATAAAAAAAGGAAATTTCCTTCTTTTGCAAGCGTCTGTAGTCCAGCACGTCTTCATTCTGGAAAATCCTTATCGAAACATGGCATGGCTGTAAATGTTAACTCTCCTTTTGAAGTCCTTTTTTTGCAGAACATGCATCATGAACGAAGTAAACACGTACAATTCTTGGGTTCTACGTGTATACCACCATTAAATTCATTGGAAGGTGGTTCCCTAGAGTAAGAAAGTACATACATCACATATAATTAAATATGTTAAGGCAGGCGCTACAGAAGACAAGTGGAAGTAGGTAACAAGTAACGAACCGAAGTACATGAATATACAGGGTTTATAAAAAAGATTGCCCTGGTCTATTCTCTTCACCCTGTAGTACACAGTGACGCTTCCAACTCAGTACTTTGTGCGTCATGTCCAAGTCGCCCTTTCTCAAAAGCAACTTATTGCGCTGTCAAGAAGGATACGGAGTACTTCTTTAAAAAATAAACTGTGTTCAGTCCTCTCTGTCGTGGTTGGTGATGTTGCGTTTTGGAAAGTGGAGCATTTCTTTGGGAAGGTTACAGCAGTCCTGAATCCGGGGAATTGTATGATTCTGCTTGGCTCTTGCAAAAGAAGCAATTAGCATTTCTCCGGGAAAGGGATACACCCACTTGCACGACCACCGGTGATATTACTAGCCCAGTTATAGCAATGTTCATCCGGAGAAGGTGGGACTCTCTTTGAGTTATGGCTTCAAATAATATTCGCTCTTGTTCCCGTTTTATCGCCTTAATGTCTGTAATAACGGGAGAGCAGGACGACAAATTTTTTTGCGTAATCTTTCAGAAGGGCTGGAAAAATAATAAATGCAACATTGTAATACACTTTAACTAATGTTCCCGTAATAAATAAAATAACTGACTGGAGAGAATTTTGCGCTGGCTTTGAACTTTGGGAGATGAGACAAATCCAATTTCATTTCCCGCGTTTCTTCTTACTTCCTTTTATGGTTATTGCACGCGTGGTTGTATACTCTCAGATAATGCTACTGGAGACGGGTGTTATTGGGGCGCATTGTTATTTATCATGAAATAGCAATAGTCATTATGCATTATTGCATATCACGGATGTTTCGTCGAGTAATTTTCAGGAGATCTGCTGCTACTCCCGAAAACATAACGTTAGCTATCTCCAATGAAAATTATTGCTATTCATTTGCTTGCCTATTTCATCCTCTCAAATGTGACCAACAGATAGCCATCAGCAGATACATTCTATACAATCTTTTCTTTTATAGCAACAAATGAAGATAATGGTAATGATTATCAGGAAGAGGAGAGCGCAGACACTTTGCTTTCTCTTTCATCCGTATTTTTTTACTTTTTACGCAATATTGTAACATTGCTCCTGAATTACAATATTATTACTCTGTTGTCTGGAAGCACGTTATAAAAGTTCACCTAGATCAATGGAATTCTAGTTTCGTCTCGTTCTCCAGGACAAAAGTGGAACTGTCTGGAAAGTGTGATCAATGAGATCATCATATATTTATCTCTCGCTTTTCAAATAAGATGGTTCCATTTTCATGATTCGTGATTACGATCACAATATTTTTCTTCGGTGATATGTTGCGCCTTGCGCCAACATTAGTAGTAGTAGCCGGATCTGTAGCAAGAACATTTATAAAGGAGGTGGTGTGACAAGACAGGCTTGATGAAACCAGCCAAAGGGAGAAAGTTTTTGAACGAAACTAACTTTCACAAGGTTAGGCGGTTCGAAGAATTCTATAATGCTATTACTTCCACGTTTAATATTTCACGCGAGCAAATAATGTGTGTGTGTGTATATACCTATATTGTGTTTCTCATGAAATATTGAAAAATATTCCGCTGGGTGTCACAACACACTGCTGCCAACCTCACTCCTCCGGTTAATACATTACGTGTTACATATCCTTGTTAATGGATGTTGCCATATCGGTTTTCATCATCATCAATTAATGGCAAATGGACTTCTTTGTACGGTGTCATTATAGTAATAGGTCTTTCTTTTTTTGTGGAAAACAAGCAGGGGTGGTGTGCCAGCCAGCAGAGAACATTGTGCTTACAACCCATTCCACACCAACCAGACCAAGATCTATCACCAGCCAAGTCAACATTATGCCACTTCCACTCACTTTCATATTGCACATAAATGTACATTAGTTTTCCTCTCTTCTCCTCTCGCCTAAAAAGTTATAGATCCAAGTATAAAGATGGGGAGATATGTATACACATTTTTACGCAGCTGTCAGAAAGGCGGATATGAAGTAGACGTAAAGAAAGATTCTGTATATCAGAGAGGTATTACGTAGTGTGTATGTTTATGTGATGAAGTTCTTTATGTTCCTTGGTACAATGATGAGTGTGCTTTGTTATTCACCAAAGAAATGGCGGAGGAGAAATGGATTATGTATATGTGTAGTAGAGATAGAGATAGACCAATATGCAGCATTTCCATTGCACCCCTTACTTTACTTACGTTTGCAACAACTTGAAGAAAAAACTGGTATATTTATCATTATTATGAAAATGTTATATGAAAACTGTGAAAATATATACACATCGCAGAACATTTAGCTTTATACGAAACAGAATTATGTGTCTGCATTATTACATGTACGGAATATATTATATTTTTTCTCTCGCACCAGTCGGTCTCTTTGATAAGACTTTCACACGCAATGGCAATGGCATGTGTCAGTGACTGAACTGAGAGAGCCCTGGTAAATACAACTCCATCAGACTAATGTGACCGCTACATGGTGAAGGAAGCAAGATGTTCGAATTCGAAACTGCTCTCCAGCATGGCTTCAGTAATAGCAAAGGAGAGAGAGAGAGAAGAAAATGATTCGACGTGAGTGAATAAACGAATTATGTTGCACATGCACAAAATGTTGGTACTAGTACACCCAACCAGATCATGCACGAAAAAAAATACGGGAGAAAAATATTCAGCAGACGCAGAATGTTTACTCATTGGTTTTCCACTGATGTGTTCAAGGTTTTTATGCAGAATTAGTAGTTTTGTATATGCATAACATGTTAGCATTTATGTTTACTTTGCATGCGTTCACGACTGCAAAGAGCTTTTTTATGTGGTGGAATGAAATTGCTTTGTCAGGAGAAAAAAAGGTTCATAGGGTAGGTGGCAAAAAATTCGACAAAGGTTATCAAAGAGAAAAAAACTACTGCCGATAGAATGTTTCTGTTGTATAGGTACGTATCTTTACGCGTATTTATGTTTATGTGACATGACAAAAGCAGGGAAAAAAGCGTCGTCTACTGCGTAAATAAATTCCTTGTGAATTCAACACGCACACTTACATAAACAACCATTGTTGTTGTTATTATTATTATTATTAGGAAAGCATAAAAAGATTTATTTTTCTTTCGTGGAAAAGCCATACAAATAATGCGGTGTGTGTACAAATGCATTTGTATAAGTCAGGGGGGAAAATCGGTAGCAAGGAAAGAAGAAATACGGAGCATAAAGTTAATGCACTACCCGTACTCACACATTGATTGTGTAAAGCTAGTCGCTTCTTATTAGTCCTTCATTTCTCCCCTTTGCTCCTGTGTGTCTTTGTCCGAATTTTTGCTTCTTTTCCTGACGCGTCTCGTCTTCCCTACCTTTCGCAGCCTACCGACACGTTGAAACCGAGTTACTTATTTGTTTCGTGTTCACACTAGTTTATATAAGTAAAGCTCGTCCACGGCGTTTTTGTTGCCTTCTCGCTGCCTCCGTCTTTTCCCTTTCTTCTGTTCGTTTTTCTCTTCTCGTTGATATTGGCGTGGTGAGCTCATTCGTTTTTCGAGGAAAGCTGGGGAAAAAAGGGAAGCAAGCGATTTTATTACAGTGGCACCCTTACACCTTGCCTTTATTGATTAACATGATCCATCCATATATCAAAGTCAGCCTGTTCGAAAACATTTAATAGCCATGTTCCTTCATTTCCTTGTGAAAACATTGGTTGTTTTTATGATTTCTTCCTGCACACAAGTAGGTACATGCACACACATATCTCGGAGCAGCGCTGAGGAATTGCGTGGCTATGGCATGTGGCATGACACGGATAAAATATAAAGCACGCCTTTCTTGATTGCTTATATTGTATTTTATATACAAGCCAACATCACTTTAAAGACGAGGCGAGAAACACTCTTGGCAAAAAATATGTACATATTATAAATATATTTTATGCTGAATGGAGAAAACGTGTGGAGTCCAGAAGAGGTTTTCTTTTAGCTTCAGTTTCAGCTTAGAAGTATGTATTACATGTGTTTTTTTTTGGTTCATTGAAATGAAGTTTGCTCACATCCAAAGTAAATATTTTGCCTTTTTACGTTTGAATTTATGCCTGCTAGTTTCGTTGCCTTCGCTGAACTTTTACTTAACCTTTTGCGTATCTACATACATGTTCTGAGGAATATTGCATGTTGATATTATTATTGTTATTATTATTCAATATGTTCTCCTGTTTTTGTGACCCTGGGCGAAGCTGGGAATTTGAGAGGGACAATAAAAAGGGTAACGGCCGTTTGAAGGTTAGCTCTCTGGGTTTTGTATTAATTTTACTCGGAAGTTGTGCAGGTTGTACTCTCGTATTATGCGAGAGAGCAAGGGATACCACTTTCAAAGTGATTAACAAAGCTGTGGTCTCCTTTGCCAAAGCAATAAGAGAGTGCGCATAAGAGCGAAAAGTTTTTTTAAGTTGAAAAAAATATATAGAATAGGCATGTATGGTAAAGTAAAACATGAGAGTGAACTTGTTATTCCTCTCCCTCTGGCATGTGTAACATGCTACCTCTTTCGTTCTCATTCTGCTGACAGCATGTCTAGCTCTGGCTCCTGCGGGAACTACCTCTTCTTCTGACTCTTGGACTGTTGTTGGAAAATATCACATTTGTTTATGCCCAGCCGCCTTCCCTGGCGTGAATGATTTTAATCATTGATATGTGAGAGGATAAACGAAAAGCTTTTTTGATCAAACACGCAACTCATTCCGCGGAGAACACAGAGATTGTATCGGGCAAGAGACAGGGAGCGAAAAATATATGACTATTTATGCAGATGGGAGATTAACTGGAGAAAAAAAAATGTTAAAGCTAGCAGGACCAATAGTAATAACATGCATACACACACACTGTGCACCTGTGCCACCTACCTTTCTCTCTAATTTTCATATTTGAATGCAAGTCCTCCGTTTGTTGTTGTTTTTTAACTATGCCTTTTTTTCGGAGAAAATTACAATGGTGGTGCACCATTCTCTCGAGATTTATTTCCTTTCGCTGTAATGGTGAGGTACGGAGACTAATTACGAATATTACTAGTTATTAAAAGTCCAAGATCAAAGGAAATGTTTCCTGTGTGATCCGACCTGGATTATTCCTATTTTTCTACAGATTAGTTATATATATTTTCATCAGTAAAATAATGCCTTATTGCAAGATCTACACGGAAGAACGTATTTTGTATTTGGTGCTTTTAACGGTTTCTTCGAAATTTTGGGTAAGCATTTTATTGCATTTTGACTTTTGCTGCTGATTGACGCTCGTTTGTTTGAGAGACTGAGTGTGGGAAGTTTAAAATTCTCAGTCAGTCACTTCCCGTCAAACTAATACAAGTAATGAATACCTCGACATTGCTTTCTCCATTTCCTCCAACATCCGTGTATTATTATCAAACCTTTTATTTGCGCAGAGGATAAATGCTCAAATGAATTGGGATTTTGTATGTTTTGCATATTTTTCCATCTCGTGTTGATTATTCCTACTTTGCACTACTCCAAGGAGAGAAAATGTTAATCTATTGGAACAAGAGAATCTCATGTTGGCTACATTTCCCGAAACGCCAAACATTAGTTTTAGAGGGAGACAGCCGGCAAACCGCATTTCAACTTTCGCAATCCCAGCACAATTCTCTATTATTATTTGTCTTTTGCCCTCTTCTTCACACAACATGCAACATCTATATGGCTTCATTTCTCCGTATGTGAAATGAGAGTATCTTTATGTTATGTAACGGCCACGGCTTGGTTTGTTTCATTTCTTTTTTTAACTCTAGAAATGGAGATGCTCGTTTGTTATCCGTACTATGTACATACATTATAAATGGAGATAGTAATAATAATGTGTGTAGCAAGACAAGATGATCTCCTCTTTCATATTATTATTATTATTATGTCTGTGTGTATCTCTCCGAAAATTGTAGCGAAAAGAAGGAAGAAAAAAAGCTTGTTTCACGATGAGAGAGAAGGGTGTGTGTGGTTTTTCTTGAGGACGTACAATATATTGTTTAGAGGGGAGCGGCTTGTCATGAAACGCAAGTTACTGCAAACGTACTTTTTTTTACTCACACACTCATACCACATCTATAAAGCCATTCTATTTCTGTTTCATTTTGTTTAGATAGCGGTGCTCCATGCCCATAGAAGAGTGTAAATGTTACTATAAACTACACAAGATATCTTTTCCTGCATGGTCGTTGTTAAATGTTGAATTGTATTTTTC
>JAHZNF010003709.1:0-25003 GCA_027744215.1 Troglopedetes dispersus | reverse complement strand
ACTATTTGCAGTTGACAAGAATTCATCATAACACGTCTTGCAGTTTGCAGGTTTTGGACATGGCACACTTTGCAGTTTGCAACATTGTACGATGGCTCACTTTGCAGTTACATAGACGATGTCAGAATGGGGAAAGCACATGTCTAGTTTATTGAAAGCTGACGCTGTTATCTAGATCTATTGACGAAATTACGCCGTTTGCTCGAATTCACGACTGCATAGTTCGCTAAACAAAAGTTTGGAAAATAATATCAGCCGATTGACGTCCAAGATAAATTAATAGAATACAAACGTTCATAAAATTAATTTCAACATTGTCCACGTGTCCGCAATATTTATCCTTCATCTTTTCAGAGAATGAAATGTCCGTCCAAGGAGTCAAATCAAGTTATATACCAAAGCTAGGAAAGTAACATCAGATTGACGTCAAAGATAAATGAATATAATCAAGACGTTCATTTGATGTACCATACACATTGTCCGCGTGTTCTTAAGATTTATCAACATAAGGAACCAAATCAAGAAGAATGAACTTATTAAATTCTTAATGAAACCCAATCTAGAGAAAAGTTAGAGAAATTTTTTTGTTAAGTTATGAAGTTATCAATCACTAAAATTGGGAGTTGAACAACCGAGCAAATTAAGAATAATCAAGATAGGATGTTAAAATAAAACTTTTGTCCGCGTGACATTTGCTCACAATCGATTTTGTGGAATAGCAGCAAAGAAAGGCCAAATTTCTGGCAAAGGTATTCAAGAATAACAATGTTTAAAGTTCTTCGCTCTCAGGGCACGATTAAGTCTCATTACTACATTAACAACAATTTTTACTTTCCTAGAGACCCGAATCTCCCCTCAAGAATGCTAAATGAAACCAGCAGAATCGATAAAATCGTCAAAACCATTCCCACTTTTATTGCAGCAAATATATTATGTTTATTCCAATACAAATACTTTATTGAAACAATTTTGGAACGACGTAAAATTTTCAAGCACGATGACAAAGAATTGTTAGGTAACTAATAGGCTTTCAACTAAGTTTTAACTTCCTAAGGTATATTTTAAATGTGCAGAAATTACACGAAAAGTAGCTGATAGATAGCCTTATATTTCTACAAGAAAATTGTAAAAAATAATGGGTTAGTAGCATGTTGAAGCTATTGATAAAAAGTTTCCGGGGCTAAGGGAGACTTCTCCGAAGACGCCACATAATTGTGAAACTTGATTGCTAGACAATAGTAAAAATCATGAATCAAGGAAACAAGATTCCACGATATTCATTTTCTACTTTTGCAGACTTCATCAAGACTATTTGCATCTTCTAGATTATCAACTGCCTCATGTTTTATATTTGAGACACTTTCATAATTCCGGCAAGGCTTTTCGGCTTATTTGGGTCATATTTCAATATTACAAGGTAAGGTCCTGGTTTAAAGAATAAAGTACAAATCTTTTGCAAAGGTTGCAAAATAGAGAATCTGTTTCAAATCCCCACCCTAGTTTTTGGCATGATTTCCACTACGACAATGAAGATTGTTGAAATTAAATGGAACGGAATTTTGAAAAAATCGCTGAAACTTTAGGGGTTAAAAGGAGTCAACTCCAACGTCCTGGTGTTCACCATAATTACCCCTGTCCGTTGTAAAATGAACCGGAAAAAGATAAGAGCTCGTGTTCGGTCAATCCTGTGAAATATCCCAACCTTCAAGGCTATTTCTGGACAACTTCTTAAAAACCGTCTGCACCAGTTATGATGCCACCAGTGAGCATCCGCCACGCGCAGAATCATTTTAGAATAGGTTACTGGCTTGCCACCCACGTCGAAAACTACGAAAATAATACTTAGACACAGTAAAATGGTAAGAAGTAAACTGAGTTGAATAATCGCGTGCATTTCATTGTGGAATTTCAGTAAAACGAAATTGAAGAGAATGAGAAGACTTCCTGTGAAATAATAAAACACAGCCCAGATGAACGTTTGAAAGGCTTCATTGCAAATCTTTGTAAAAACCTGAATTTTTCTGTACGACGCACCGGTTTCGTGCACATTATTACCGTAGACAACTAGCTGCTTCGGCTTCATTTGAGCAAGAAGGTTTCTCAGAAAAATCAGAATGTGGTTTAAGATTACCATTGACACGCATACAGTAACTATTGTAATGCTTCCACAAGGAATCATGAAAAGTATTTCCAAAATTAGCACAAATAGTTGTAGCATCAGCTTACAGTTTTTGCTTGGAAATTTGGGGAAAAAGAGAGAGTAGGATGTTTCTACCAACAAGGTGGACACCACCGGCACACCAATTATAAGAAATATGATAAATAGAGCTGAAAGTATACAAATTGGAAGTAAGAACACGTCGTTGTTGTTCCGCGCAATATTTTTAGACCTTGCTCCATTCATTATTGCATTTAAAAGGCACACCACGCAGTCTGATTTTCTTTGAAAGACAAAGGTATAACCAATCGCTGCAACTCTGCACAAGAAAAATATCCCATGCCACAAAATTGTTCTGAGAATTTTCTCCTTTATATGGAGACTCCAGAAGAGTTGCGCTGCAGACAAGGCCGTGGCAAAATGGAGAGTCCACCTCCAAAACCTCATCCAGTGTTCTTGAGTTGGAGTGGTGACCAGTACTACTTTCCGAAGACCCTCGAATTTTAATGGAATTAAGCCCAGGTTATGACCAAACAATGTGGTCACAATTTGCAGCACTTCCAGACTTGCTCTGGAGGTCATCCTGGCAGTTATATTTTCTAGGCCTATTATCTAAGTCTCGATAAATATTCACTGAGTTTGTTTTTTGAAATTATGACGAAGATTACGGAAGGAAGTTTGTTGCAAGATGTGGGCGTGATAATTTCCTGCCAAGGCCCTCTTATTTTCCATATTATTCCCTCTGGCAGCAAAATCATTTTCCTAATTCCCGCAAAGCAAGAAAATATAAGAATAAATAATCATTTCGGAAAAACAGGAAGGACTACTACGAGGTTCAGTACATGAGTCAAAACATGGCGAATAAAAATAAGCAAATCAGCACATGATGCTAATTTGTGCTAAATTTCGTAGTTAGCAATCTGTCGGGGGAAAAAGCAACTATCCGGAAAACAGCATAGTTCTACTTCGAAGTCCTATTTATTAAGCATAAGAATAAATTAATAATTTTATTATCTAAATTTTAAGCTTGCCGACTTGTGTCCTGAAGCGTCTACTCCCCTAATATTTATCGCAAGCTATAGCTCACGCTTAACACAAATAATTTTAAGCAACTGACTAATGCATATCAAAATCAAGGAAGCACATGTCTACTTATTAAAAGCTGACGCTGTTATCTAGATCAGTTGACAAAATTATGACATTTGCTCCGCTTCAATGCTTCCTAGCTCGCACTCCAAAGTTTGGAAAATATCATCAGCCGACTGACGTCAAAGATAAATTAATAGAATCCAGACGTTCATAAAAATTAACTTCAACATTGTCCTTGCGTTCTCCACATTTATTCTTTATAATTTCAAAAAACGAAATGTCCGTCCTTGGAGTCAAATCAAGAAGAATGAACCTATTAAATTCTTAATGAAACCCAATCAAGAGAAAATTTAGAGAAAATTCTCTATTAAGTTATGAAGTTATCAATCCAATCACTGAAATTAGAAGTTGAACAACCGAACAAATTAATAATAATCAAAACAGGATTTTAAAAAATAACTTTTGTCCGCGTGACATTTGCTCACAATCTATTTTGTAGAATAGCAGCAAAGGAACATCAAATTTCTGGTAAGGTATTAAATAATTACAATGTTTAAAGTTCTTCACTCTCAGGGCACGATTAAAAGTCTCATTACTACATTAACGGCAATTTTTACTGTCGAAGAAACCAGCAGAATCAATACAATCGTTAAAGCCATTCCGCCATCTTTATTGCAACAAATCATATTATGCTTATTAATGCTGAAACAAAACAAAAATACAACACTTGAAAACCTGCTATGGGTGAAGTTTTGGAATGATGTAAAGTTTTCAAACCGCTGATGACAAAGAATTGTTAGGCAACTAATTAGTAATTTAGGTTTCCCTTATGGTTTTAAATTACTAAAAAACATTTAAACTTTGAGACGTTAACTCAAAAATTAGCTGATTGATAGCATTAATTATTTCAACATAACCTGCTAAAGCTACCGCTGCCGTACTGCATTTTTGTGCAGCTTTCGGCCGATGTACATAAATCTGAAGATTAAATATGAGTCCAACAATTAAATTAATACCAGTTAATTTCACAACACTAGTAGATATAATGACATAATTTATTTAAATAATATTCAGGTTTATGTATGTTTTTAATGTCCATCAGGTAATTTTTATTTGAAGTTTCTGGGGCAAATGGAGACTACTCCCAAGTTCGCAATTTTCTTCCCATCAATCGTGAAAATTGGTTATTATTTAGACAACTGCAAAACTCATCAATAAATGAGGCAGGATTCCAAGATCTTCATTTTTTACTTTTGCAAGTTTAGGCTCATTCGAGTTGCAAAAGAGATAACCTGTTTAAAATCCTGATTCTATAGTTCTTGGTATGATTTCCACTTCCAAGTCTGTGGAAATTATAAGGAAGGGAATTTTAAAAATATCAGATCAAACACGCTGAAACTTTAGGGGTCAGAAGGAGTCAACTCCAATGTCCTCGTGTTCACCATAATTACCCCTGTCCGTTGTAAAATGAACCGGAAGAATATAAGAGCTCTTGTTCTGTCAATCCTGTGAAATATCCCAACCTTCAAAGCTATTTCTGGACAACTTCTTAAAAACAGTCTGGACCAGTCATGATACCACCAGTGAGCATCCGCCACGCGCAGAATCATTTTAGAATACGTTACTGGCTTGCCACCCACGTCGAAAACTACAAAGACGATACTTAGAGATAGCAAAATGGTAACGAGAAAACTGATTTGAATAAGCATGGGCATTTCATGGTGGAATTTCAGTAAAACGAAATTAAGTAGAATGAGAAGACTTCCAGAGACGTAATAAAGTGCTGCCCAGACGAACGTCTCGAAGGCTTCGTTGCAAATCTTTGTAAAAACCTGAATTTGTCTGTACGACGCACCCATTTTGTGCACACTCCCTAAGAAACCCTGTCGCTTAGGCTTCATTTGAGCAAGAAGATTTCTTAAAAAAATCAGAATGTGGTTTAAGATTACCATTGACAAAGAAACAATTATTATTGCAATGCACCCCCAAGGAATCATGAAAAGTATCTCCAAAATTAGCACGAATAGTTGTAACACCAATTTACAGCTTTTGCTTCGATATTCAGGGACAAAGAGTGAGTATGATATTTCTACTAACAAGGTGGACACCACTGGCACAGCAATTATGAGAAATATGACTAATAGCACTGTTACTATGCAAATTGGAAGTAAAAGCACGTCGAACTTATTTCGTATAATATGTTTAGACCTTGCCCCATTCAATATTGCATTTAATAGACACGCCACACTGTCTGATTTTCGTTGAAAGACAAAGGTATAGCCAAGCACAAGACCTCTGCATAACAAAAATGTTCCATGCCACAAAATTGTTCTGAGAATTTTCTCCTTTGTATGGAGACTCCAGAATAGTTGCATTCCTGACAAGGCCGTGGCAAAATAGAGAGTCCACCTCCAAAACCTCATCCAGTTTACTTGAGTTGGAGTAGTGACCACTACTACTTTCCGAAGACCCTCGAATTTTATTGGAATTATGCCCAGGTTATGACCAAACAATGTGGTCACAATTTTCAGTATTTCCAGACTAACTCTTGAAGCCATCGCGAGCTGAGAATAGTTGTGAACTGAGGCTCATAATTTCTCTTATATTTCGATTATTTGACAAAGGATGATAACCAAAGATAATGTGGGAAATTTCCGGCAATGCGAGGGCGTGGAAAGTCTATTTTCTGGAGGAAAGCCTTGTATTTCATGTACGCCCAGCCAACAAACTTATTAGGACCACGTCACTTGTTCTTATACCTGCAAACGAGTTCATTCATCCCACAGTTATCTCCGGGAACACTTGTGATTAGTGAATACTGAATACTTGTCTATCGACTCACAATAACAATTTTATTCAGTTGTACTGTTGTATTATGTCGAATTCAAGTCGGAACATAACAAATATTGACAGATCTACATCTTCTTTCCTCAGATATTCAGTTTTGTCCAGACCAAACATTTTGACCAACTAATCGTACACACGTGGGCGATGTGTCATACTTCCAAAGAAGTTTTAATGCAGATTTTGCCAAACGGGTTTTAGTTTTGTGTAAATGTCAAATGGTAGCTGATATTTTTAGCTTTTTGAATAGTTTATTCAAAATTCAAAGTTTCATTCAAAAATTCAAAAATTAAGTTTGTGAGTAGCAATTGCTTACAGGCAAAATAGTTTGAAACTACAAACACATGTATGTATTAATAATATTATCTCCCCATGTTTTGTATTTTAGACACTCTCTAGGATTCCAACATGACCTTCGGCTCATTTGAGTCATGATTCAATTTTACAGGGTAACGCCTCTTTCTAAAGAATACAGTAACAAATCTGCTTCAAATCGTCATCATGGTTCTTGCAATGATTTATACTTCGAAGTCTGTTGAACATACAGGGACCGGAATTTTCACAAAAACTCAGATCAAACACGCTGAAACTTTAGGGGTCAGATGGAGGCAACTCCAGTGTCCATGTGTTCACCATAATTACCCCTGTCCCTTGTAAAATGAACCGGAAAAAGATGACAGCTCGTGTTCTGTCTACTCTGTGAAATATCCCAACCTTCAAAGCTATTTCAGAACAACTTCTTAAAAACCGTCTGGACCAGTCATGATGCCACCAGTGAGCATCCGCCACGCGCAGAATCATTTTAGAATACGTTACTGGCTTGGCACCCACGTTGAAAATCACGAAAATAATACTTAGGCACAGTAAAATGGTAAGAAGTAAACTGAGTTGAATAATCGCGTGCATTTCATTGTGGAACTTCAGTAAAACGAAATTGAAGAGAATGAGAAGACTTCCTGTAACGTAATAAAGTGCTGCCCAGACGAACGTCTCGAAGGCTTCATTACAAATCTTTGTAAAGACCTGAATTTGTCTGTACGACGCACCCATTTTGTGCACACTCCCTACGAAAACCTGTCGCTTCGGCTTCAATTGAGCAAGAAGATTTCTTACAGAAATCAAAATGTGGCTTAGGACTGGCATTGTCACACAAACAGTTATTATTGCAATGCACCCCCAAGGAATCATCAAAAGTATGTATCTCCAAAATTAGCACAAATAATTGTAGCATCAATTTACAGTTTTTGCTTTGAAATTCAGGAACGAAGAGAGAGTATGAGATTTTTACTAAAAAGGTGGACACCAGGGCAGGGGCACCCCAATTATGAGAAGCACCAGCAGTAACACTGTGAACATGAAAATTGGAAGAAAGAGTGCGTAGAACTTGTTTCACACTACACTCTCGGATTTGCTTTGAAAGACAAAGGTATAACCGGTCACAGTACTTCTGCACAACAAGAATGTTCCATGCCACAAAATTGTACGAAGAATTTTCCCTTTCGTATGGAGACTCCAGACGAGTTGCACTCCAGACAAGACTATGGCAAAATATAGTAGAATCCACCTCCAAAACCTCAGTCTGTGTTCTCGAGTTGAGGTGGTGACCACTACCACTTTCCGAAGACCCTCGAATTTTATTGGAATTAAGCCCAGGTTATGACCAAACAATGTGGTCACAATTTGCAGTACTTCCAGACCCGCTCTTGAAGCCATCGCGAGCTGAGAATATTAATGAACTGAGGCTCGTATTTCCTCTTTTACTCCGGGAATTTGTTTATTGACATAAGATAATACCCAAAGATAAATTGGGAATGTTCCGGTAATGTTAGGGCGTGGAAATAGAGTTTCCTGAAGGAAAACCTTGTGCTTCTTGTACTCCCGGCTAACAAAATTATTAGGACCACGATACAGGCTCTTATATACCAATACTTGCAAACGAGTTCATCCCTCAACTCCGGGAACACGTGGTGTTAGTGAATACAATGACGCGATCCTGTGTGAATTGCCTACAAGCTTTTATTTTACCCTAATTCTCCTAAATATGTACTTATGGAATATACTTATATTTTTTCAGAATTTTATCCATATGCGGGTAAAAATGATAAACATTTTTTCTCGCCGGAATTCAAGTTGGAACTTAACAAACATTTACAGATCTAGATATATCTTTATAACTCACTCTCAGATACTCAGTTTTGTGCTTTTTGAGGAGTAATCGCCTGAATAAAAATTATTTTGCACGACAGGTTGTAAATGAATGTGGTGCATAATTGAAATAGGTGATGAATACTGAACTGAACCGTCAATTTAGTTGAGGGTTAACTGGCCAAGAATTATATTTAAAGTTTTTCTTGATTAACGACATCGGGTCTGCTGGTATTTTCGAAATTTGACTGTTTGTCATTTGCATATTCTCAAGTATTTATTGCTACACGCTGGTATATAATCATGACTCATATTAAAACAAACAATTTTAGGAAACTGATTGATGAACGTCAGAAGTGGGGCGGGAGATGTGTATGTTATTAAAAGCTAACACAATTATCTTTTGATGAATGTATAAATGACGTTTCCTCCGACTAATAACTGCATAGCTCACAATACAAAGTCTGGATTTGTTCTCATGTTCCCCCACAATCCAGTTCAATATCATTATAATATTCAGCGTAATTGCCTGTACCGGAAAACAAACCAAAAATAGAAAAAAAACTAATTTTATCAGTTCTAAGAAACTTCGTACACGGCAAACATGAAAGACAATGATTGATTGGAACTGGAACAGAATCAAACCCAAAAGTTTGAGCTTATTCAATTAATTATAAACCTGAGTAAAAACCAAATTGAGTAGAATGAGGAAAATATACCACCCAACAAATTTGACCTTCTCCAGTGTCCATTCCTGAATTGTACACAATCTACAATCTCAGAATTTATTTTCGCACTTCTGATCTGTCCAAGAAGGTTCGTTGGGTAGATAAGTAAAGGATGGTTAAGACTCTTAGACAATCCAAGACAGACAATTAGAAAGTGGAATCATAAACATAGTTCAACACTGTCGGTTTAAATTAACCCACCAGCAAATATTTTGGGGTAAATTGGAACAATTGGAGGTTATTTAGGTGAGGATCATCGATTATTTATTTAATTTTGTAATTTGAACAACTGCAAAAATTAGGATTAAACCAAATAAATTATCAAAGCCTTCAAATTAGCATTTCCTTGCTGGCATCATATCGCCTACAATTAGCAAAGTAGCACCATTTCTTAGTAGTATTTCATGAAACACTTTATGAAGTTCGTGTACGCCCAGCCAAATTGTTTTGCAAGGATTTGAAAAAGAGTCGACGAGGTCTTGCTACATAGTAAACCTTTGATTTATTCATTTGCGGGTTTAGCAACTGATTTAATGTTTGCATAAGAAAAATAAACGATTAGAACAATTGAAAGGAAAATATTTCAACCGAAGTAACATCAAAATTTAATTGTACGTCTTAAAAAAATCTAATTTAATAATCTAAAAAATATACCTTGTTTTCAATTAAATCCTCGTCGAGGTTCTTTTGCGTTCATTGGTTACGACTACCCGTCTTAACCGAACAACCAAAGTTTGCTAACTGCTCCAACCAGCAGGCTTTACGGATGCATTAGCTTAAAATTAAGCACAAAATAACTGTGATTAGCTTTTACGTACTTTATTGTGATCATAACGATCACCCAACTTTATTGAACAAAAAATAGACAATTAATCTACTGTTCTAGCCACAATGAACATAATAGACAATTATTCTTTCCTCTAATACTGTTATAAAAACAGAAACGAAAAATGATAACTTACTGAGAAGAGACAGAGATCTTCTACTTGTACTTGAACAAAAGATGAAAAGGAACGGATAATGAAAGAAAAGAGCAGGTCGACAGGTTACGCAAAAATTGCCTCGCTCACCCAGACTCTATGACTACTCTCACAATTCCTACGAACCCCTTTCATCCACTGTGACATTTTGAAGTACGATATATGGACCAGAATTATTTTAAAAAATCAGACCGAACACGCTGAAACTTTAGGGGTCAAAAGGAGTCAACTCCAATGTCCTGGTGTTCATTATAATTACACCGGTCCTTTGCAAAATGAACCGGAAGAAGATAGCTGCTCTTGTTCTATCAATCCTGTGAAATATTCCAACCTTCAAGGCTATTTCAGGGCAACTTCTTAGAAACCGTTTAGACCAATTATGATGCCACCAGCGAGAATCCGCCATGCGTAGAATTTTTCTGGAATAAGTTACTGGCTTGCCACCCAAGTCGAAAACTATAAGGATGAAAAACAGAGAGAGCAAAATGATAAGGAGTAAACTGAGTTGAATAACCGTGCACATTTCATTGTGGAATTTCAGTAAAATAAAATTGAGGAGAATGATAAGGCCTCCAGTGACGTAATAAACTGCTGCCCAGATGAACGTTTCAAAGGCTTCATTGCAAATCTTGGTGAAAACCTGAATTTGCCTGTACGACACGCCAATCTTGTCCATAATAGATAAGGAAGCATTTCCTTCGGTTGCCATTTGTGTAACAAGAATGTGGAGGTTTCTTAGAGAAACAAGAATGTGGTTTAGGATTACCATTGACACGCAAACAGTAATTGTTGTGATGCAGCCGAAGGGAATCATAAAAATTAGCACAATTAGTTGAAGCAGCAATTGGCAAGTTTTGATATGAAACCTTGGGGCAAAGAGAGAATATGATATTTCCACCAAATATGTGGACACCAGTGGCGCCCCAACTATGAGGATTAGTGACAGTGACACTGCGAAAATGCAAAGCAGAAGGAGGAGCAGATCGAACTTGTTTCTCTCAATTTTCCTAGACTTCACTTCCTTCAATATTGCATTTAATAGACACACCACACTTTCTGATTTTTGTTGAAAGACGTAGATATAGCCGACCACAGTAACTCTGCACAAGAAATATGTTCCATGCCATAAAATTGTTCGAAGAATTTTTCTCTCTTGTGTGGAGATGCCAGAAGAGTTGCACTCCCGACAAGACCGTGGAAAAGGTGAGAATCCGTCTCCAAAACCTCATCCAGGTTTCGTGACTGGAGGTAGTGACCACCACTACTTTCCGTAGTCCAATGAATTTTATTGGAATTACGCCTAGGTTGTGGGCAAAGGATGTGGTCACAATTTGTATCACTTCTAGGCTCGCCCTTGAAGCCATCCCCGATGAATAAGGAAGTAAATTTTGCCTTGAAATTTTTTAGGCTAGTATTTCATGAACTAGTCAATTCCCTGCCAAAGTGAGCGTGCTTCTAAAATTTTCTTCTGAAATAAGTCAAGATAAAGGATGATTTTCATGAACATGTGGGTCGCCTGCCAAGACACTGTCTCATTATTTCTCAGAAATGTTGAGGAAGAAAACATCTGATTCAAGTTGGGTTGGTTCAAGACAAATATTTGAAATGTTTCCTGAATTTGTAGTTGATCGATTTTGACGTGTGTGCTGAACCATTTCTTCCGCGGAAATGAAAGCTCATGATAAAAACTGCACCAATTAACTTTGAGGAAATCGTTTGATGCATATCAGAACTGGGAAAGCAAATGTCTATAATTTATTAAAAGATATAAGCTTTTACTTGAAGTTTAATATTAGTTCCAACTGTTAACTCCACGGCTCACTAAATAAAGTTCGGAAGGTAATGACAGGCAATTGACGACAGAAGATTGAAAATTAAAAGCAGTAGTGTTCAGACATTCATTCATCAAGTTAATGATATACATGTCCTCGTGATCCCCACAATTATGGTCGACTGTGAGATGAATGAACCGAAAAAAGATAAAATCCGCTCTACAATCACTTTTATGAAAGATCAGTTGATTGACATACCACTATAATGTAGTATCGTCCAATTCACCATAATTACCCCAGTTCACTGTAGGATAAACTGGAAATAGATAAGAACACTCGTTGTAATCAATCCTACGAAATTTTCCTAAATTGAATGCAACCACCGGACAACTTTCATAGAATTTTCTTGATAAGTGATCCTTTCTCCAATGAGGCCATGAGGCATGACCTGTTGTATGTAGGATCTCTGTAGAGTAGAGTACAGATTTGCCTCAAACTATAATTGAATTTCTGACACAAATACTTGCTATTTAAAAATAGTAACCATCTCAAAAATTACATTTTACCAAGTGTGCTTCCTCTTGACCAACCAACGGACGTCATGTTTCCACAAAAGCACTACCGAAAGTCAAGTGTAGTTTATAAAATATTTGGAAATACCCATAATTAAAATGTCAATTTTGTAACAGCACGCTTATCTATTCGAGTTGACAGGTGGTAATGTTAACAAAAAATTAGGAAGCCACCCAATTAACTTGAAGGGACCTTTTGTGCTCACTTTAATTAATTCATATCTAATCAAGTTCTTGTTGTCAAACTTCAAAAGCAAAAATTAAAAACATAACTTTCTCCTGCAAAATTGTTCTCAAGTAAAACGACAAAACATGTTCCTTCTTTCTCGCACATATTCTTTAAATAATGATTGGCTTCAAAATAAATGTCAAAATAGAAAACGTACAAAGCGCGTGTAGTAAGTGTGAACAGGATTTGTGGTGTTTCTGTTGATGCTTTACTTATCTCAGTGAGCAACACATGAGTTGACTGACATGTGGCATGAACCCTTGCGAAAGCAAATGATAACGATGAGTTACATCTGCGTTGTCATTGTCATAAAATTTCTTACAGGTACATTGTTATCATCACTCGTATAATGTAGCCTTTCGGTTCTAAATAGCATTTTATTTAAAAGTTCGCAAAAGCGAAACCTTTTTTGTTACTCAAGAACCTGGAAAAACATTTTCTCCAACATAGAAATTCCGCAGAGGCAGGCAGTTTAATTTAGTGGTGATTTTTTTCAATGTCTGCACTTGTTGACTGGTTTATCGTCAGAACTGATTTAGTGTGGTAAAATGTATCTACTTTATATTTTTAGGGAGACGGTGGGAATACCACCATCATGCGGGATATTCGCACTATTGACATATCCGAATGCAAATTTTGTGCCAACAATCTCCTGTGATTTGACTTGAGCATTATAGGTCCTCTGGTGTGGTAACTTAGGTACTTCAATATTTTTTTAATCGAACATTAATCTACTGAATTACTTTATCCTGCTTTTTTACTCACACAGGATTTTACATGTGTGGATCGGGAAAGGTTATGCTGTCCGTAGTCCTATAAACTTTCTTTCCAAACCCCCATAAATTTCCCTCTAAACTTAATCTCCAACAATGGAAATAAGGAAGTGGAGGCTGATCCCTCAATGTCGGAAAAGACAAATCCTTTGGAAGCCATAAATGAAGATATGGTAATCTTACTCGAAGACCCTGAAGAAGGTCCAATTAACGAATCATCTTCAGTTTCGATTGAGAAGGACTCGAAGGAACTTCCGATGACCTCGGTGACAGGTTGGAATGATGGAGAAGACCAGAAACAAATTGAAAACTTTGGTGCATACCGGTTACCCCAGAGGACCGTACTCTAATGGGGATAGTCGATCTACCAAGCCATCAGGGTTATTTGGTACGTTGGCCCCAATGCTTGGAAACTTATTTATTTATCAATTAAATGTTTATACTGACTGGCACAAATCTAAACTTTATTATTAGTCCTAAAAGTACATCATTATTTGGTTGGTGAAAGTTTCAACAAATTTAAATACTACCTTGATTTTCTGGTACACTAGAAAGTACAAATAATTACAAATCACAAAAAAGACAGTTAATTATAAATTCTTCCGTGCATAAACTAAGCTCCAATATTTAACATATCCGCGTTTACCATGAGGAACACTGTCCGCTGCAAAATGAACCGAAAGAAGGCTGGACACCGACTTCTATCAATTCTATGAAACGCGCCAAGCCTCAGAGCTATGACCGGACAACTCCTGAAGAACCTCTTAGACCATGGACACTTGCTCCAGGAATTCCTTGCGATTCTTAGAATCTTTACTGCATAAATTACCGGTAGCCCACCTTGATCCAGCACCATAAAACAAAAGAGGGTCAAAGTAAAAAATATAATGAAGGAGCTCAAGATCACCCAATTACTCAGCTTATCATGAAGTTCCAGGATGCCGTATATTAGTGGAATGAGCATAGCTCCCCCCAAATAGTGGCCCACCACAAAAACACTTGTTGAAAGGACAGCGTTTGAAATCTGCGTATAAAGTTGGATTTGCCGATTCGCTATTTCAACTTGTGCACGAGCTTTTGGAGAAGTAGTAGTTCTCAATTTCTTCATGTGACCAAAGAATTCATGGAGGAAAGTTAAAATATATTGGAGACTAAGGATACCGATACAAGTACCAAAAACACCTCCGCAACCAGCAGAGCTTGTGATAAGAATATCACTTGTGAATACAAACAACCGGAAGAGTGTTAAACTCTTAAAAAGTGGAGCAAACAATGAATGAAACACTTCCGGGTAGGATGAGGTCACTAGTGGAAATCCAAATGTGAGGAATGGCAGCACCACAAATGTTTGAATGCTGAGGAGAAGCAAAACCAGCTTGTCCTGTTTTTCTGTTTCTCCAAGAAAATAAAATTGATTACATAAGGAATGGCTTTTTCCCACTTTTGAGGAAAAAAATAAGTGAGTAAAGGTAAAACTGGGTTTTATGGGCAAAAACAGGTTTTAATGTAACGCTATACAAATGTTCACGTCGCCCCATGCATTACATTATATTCACATTGCCCCATATTCTCAATGCTTTACTCAATGCCTCCCATTTACTGCGTGTTAATATATCTTTACCCGCTTTTACCCATTTTTACCCACCTCTCAGAACTTCGGGTACGTAGTCACTTATTTTTCCCCACTCGGCCATTCCTGAATTACATGCAACTCCAGACAAGTGTATTTAATCCGAATTAGATATCACTCACCAGTTTTCCTTTTACTATCTTGAATTATTGTGTTCAGCATGAAGGAAATGTTTTTAGTCTCATTTTGAAGTGTTGGAAGAGTACAAGTTAAGCCTAATGTAATGATGAACCAAACCGTGTGGAAAAGGATAATTGCCAATTCCGTTTTCTCGGAGGTGATCAAGTTTGCCACCAGCTCTGCGCCCAAGATAAGTGGCCCGGTGTATAAAGGGAGTCGCCAGAGCTGCATCAGTCGAGTGCGCCATGGTGTTCTGATAACATTCACTCTCCTTATCCCTTTAAACATTAAGGGAATGTAAAAACCAATTGAGCATATCGCGGTCACAATTTGGAGCACGTCTAAACTCGCCTTTAATACCATCTACGAAACTAATGAGTATACTGATAGGACCAACTGTGACGACTTCTGGGAACAAAGGTTATCTTTCACCTTTTCCACAAAATAAAAAAAAACAACGCAACCAGTCTGCTCCACTTTTCTAGTTCCAGTTAGCTTCATGAGAAAAAAAATGCTTGGCAGGCCATTAAGGTTTGTTTGGAGGAGTTACCAGTGAGCATTTTAAGCCGTGACATAACTATTTGGAAAGTTAACCCCATGAAATACACTGGAGGCGGATTGATGACAAAAGTCAACTAACTGTTCGAAGCACGTCAAAGTTATTTGACTTGGAATGTCTGAAAATCACATATATGTTAAATGAATACCGGCTCGCTCTCGACGTCGACATCACCTGGGCCGGACTGAGGAGGACGATGTTTGAATTCTTCGAGCAAGGACGAATATTATCACGTGAATTTTAAGTAGGAAATCAAATAAGCAGACTTGGTGATTTTGATCGTTGCGCTCAAATTCATAAGTTTATTAATGATTCGTTTATTGTAATTTAAGCGTCACTAAAAATCAGTTTAAACATCAGAATTATTTAACAGGTTAGCCTCAATGCTTAGATAATATTGTAACTCCCAACTGGTGTATGTATGTAACATGATTGACAGCCGCTCAACGGAAACACATGTTTATCAATTCTTTTAACCGATGATGATGACGTAAAAATTTCTTTAAAAAAATTAAACATATCTATTCTCACCGAAAGAGAGATGCCGTCGGGAAAATAGACATTTACCAATCACATGCTTATTTTAAACAACGAAAGACTATAATAGCAAGGTTCATGTATGTGTAAATTGTCTGATAAAAGATAAAAGGCATTATTAGTATTACTACATGGCTCAACTCTACCAATGCAGATTTTATTTTATCATCCGCCTCTTAGAAATTTCACACAATGATATTGGGTTCATGTTTTTAACGTAGATGTGTTGGGTTGAGGCTTGACAAATTACAATTTACCAAAAGCGCCCACAATTTATTCAAAAGTTCCTAAAAAATTTCCTGTGTTAATCTTAGCCAATTTGATCATTTGGCTCCTTGGATGACTCGACATCAAGAGTTTTCTGACATTCCACAAACGACACTTAAGTCTGCAATAAAATCAGGCACCAATATTAAATGTCTCCGCATTTACCATGAGGAATACCGTCCGCTGTAAAATAAATCGAAAGAACGCTGGTCCACGACTCCTATCAATTTTATGAAAATCACCAAGCCTCAGAGCTATGACCGGACAACTACTGAAGAACCTCTTGGACCAAGGGCAGCTGCTCCAGGAGTTCCTTGCAATTTTCAGAATCTTTCCGGAATATGTCACTGGTTGTCCACCGGCCTCCAGCAAAAGAAAACAAAAGCCCGATATTCCCCCAAAAATTGTGATCGTGCCCAACATCACGAAACCATCCAGCTTGTCATGAAGTTGCAGCAGTGCATAAATTAAAGGAATCAACGCTGCTCCCCCGAAATAGTGACCCGCCGCCCAAACTCTTCTTGCCAGCACATCATTTGAGATCAACGTGAATACTTGAATTCTCCGATAAATCATTCCAGCTTCTGAACTAGCAATTCCATGATTCTTGCTAAGATGAAGAAATTTTCGCAATGTGACGAGGATATGACTGAGAATAAAAATGCCTACGCAGCCACCCAGTGCTCCACTGAAGCCAGCAGCTATCATCACAGGAATATCGGTGCAGATTACAAACAATCTGAAGTAGAATTTGGATCTCACGAATAATGGAACATGGGTATACACAGTGTGAAATATTTCAGGGTAACAAGAGGTCAACAATGGAATTCCAATTGAGATGCATGGAGGCGCACCGTACCCAATGATGCAAAGAACCAGTAAAACCATTCTGTTCATGTGCTTTTCGCCTACAAATAAAAATTATGTATATTTAATTAATTTTATTTCCACTTTATTAGTTGGTCACTTTATTCATCTTACCAGGTAAAACTTCTGTTTGCCGCCTGCTATCCTGAATAATTTGGTTAAATATGAAAGCAATACTTTCAGCTTCATCCTGCAGAGCTGATATGATAGAGCACATGCCAAGTGCAAGAAAGAAAAAAACTGCATCAAAGAGGATCACTGCCAACCTCTTGTCCTGGGAATACATCAAGTTTGAGATCAACTCAGCGCCAAAGGTTAATGGCAAGGTGAGGGTTAGGAGTCTCCATAATCGTATCAATGGAGTTCGGGATGGCGACCTGATAACTTTCACTTTCCTAATTCCAACGAATTTCAAGGGAAAGAAGGATGCAATCGGGCCTGCAATGTAGGTCAAACTTTGGAGCACTTCTAAACTTGCCCTTGAAGCCATTCATAATCGACAGCAGTCCTCAGTTTAGTTAGGCTGCAAATATCCTCAGACTCACCTTTCCACATTAATGTGAACATTTTCTGGAATAGCTCCAATTTTCAATGTTAGATCGATTAATAAGCATCTATCACCAATGATGTATTTTAATTGAGTTTTGTAAATGTTAGTGCACGGTTTGTGTGTGACCTCCAAAAATGGGCCCACAACAACCTCTCATGAAGCAGAATTTTCAATTTTAAACTCGAAATTACCCGGTCCGACAAGATTGCTGGTTGATGTACAGAAATGGTGATATCTAGATATTTGTGATAAATTGATCCCTATTTTGATTTTGTAGGTGACATTAAAACCCATTAAATCGAAAAAGTAATTATTGGTTAGCGATCGGAAGACATGTCTTCACAACTGAAACCAGATTTAAAACTTTAAAAGCCAACATCACCATTAACCAAAATGGGGAACACTATGTGAGCTGCAAATTAGAAAGGAGGCTTGTGCCTTGTCAAACTTGTGAAAGATCAAAGCTATATATGACTGACTATTTAATACCCATACACACCATGTACATCTAAAAAATTGTACTAAAAATATTTAACCTGGTACTAAAATGTACAGTCAGATACAATTGTAGATGCATTAACTTCATTTTGCATTTTTGAAAATGGGCACGTTAGAAAACCGCCTAGATAAGTGGTAACGTCACAAATCAGATGGCTAATAATAAATATTTTGGGTGCAGAGAGCTGCGAACATCAGCATGACGTAGACTGATGCATATTGAATGGAAAATAAATGGCATTGTAAATTTTAATTTTGCAACTGAAAATACATTTGCTACAAAATATCGGTTACAACTCTGAACTGCTTTGAAATAACCTACACCCTTGCGTTTATTTTGAGCTTTTGTTGAACCAATTCGTTATTCTTTATACCAAATATTGTCCAAATGAAAAAAAAAACATTAATGACCAATATTAAATGTCTCCGCATTGACCATGAGGAACACTGTCCGCTGCAAAATAAATCGAAAGAATGCTGGTCCACGACTCCTATCAATTTTATGAAAATCACCCAACCTCAGAGCTATGACCGGACAACTCCTGAAGAACCTCTTGGACCATGGGCAGCTGCCCCATGAATTCCTTGCAATTCTCAGAATTTTGCCAGAAAATATCACTGGTTGTCCACCGACATCAAGTAAAAGAAAGCAAAAACCTGATATCCCCCCAAAAATTGTGAGTGTGCCCAACATCACGAAACCATCCAGCTTATCATGAAGCTCAAGCAGTACGTAAATCATAGGAATTAATGCCGCGCCCCCAAGGTAGTGACCCACCGCCCAGACTCTTGTTGCCAGCACGTTATTTGAAATCAACGTGAAAATTTGAATTCTTCGATAAATCATCCCAGCCTCAATATTGTCAACTCGCGATGCCTTCATAAGGTGAAGGAACTTTCGTAGGGAAGAAAGGATATAATTGAGAATAAAAACACCTAGACAGCCTCCCAGTGCTCCAGAGAAGGCACCAGCCATTATTATAGGAACGTCAGTGATGAGGACGAACAATCTGAAGTAGCATTTGGAGCTCATGGAGGAAAAGAGGGGAGCATACAATGTGTGAAATATTTCAGGATAACAAGAAGTCAGAAATGGAACTCCAATCGAGATGCAGGGAGGCGCCCCATAGCCTATGAGGCAGAGAACCACTAAAACCATTCCTTCTATGTGTTGTTCACCTGCAACAAAAAATATTGAATCAATTGTTATACGAAAAACGCAAAGGAGAATCTTTGGAGTCTCATCGCAACCTTATCTTACCAGGTAATTTTCTTGTTTGTTGCCTGGCATCCTGAATGATTTCGTTAAATAAGAAGGCAATAGCTTCAGCCTCATCTTGCAGAGCCAAAATGATGAAAGAGAAGCCAAGTGCACAAAAAAGAAAAACCGCATCAAACAGGATCACTGCCGGCTTCTGGGAATTCATCAAGTTTAAGACCAGCTCAGCGCCGAAGTTTAGTGGTAAGGCGAATACCAGAAGTCTCCATAACCGGAAGAGAGGAGCTCGTGATGATAACCTGGAAACCTTCACCTTCTTAAATCCAATGAATTGCAGAGGAAAGAAAGATAGAGCAAAAGGGCCTGAGATTGCAGTCAAGCTTTGGAAAACTTTCAAGCTAGCCTTCAAAGCCATTGATGACACGTTGAGAAGCAGAAACGGAATGGAACAAAATTAACTCAAGGTTATAAAATAAAGCCGTTATGCATTTACCTATTGTGAAAGAGGTAGTTTTGGCTCGCTTGCATTTTACATAGTATTATTTGTTTGTAGAGGAATTCCAGTGTTGACACTTATTTTATAAACAGTAATTATCCGAGTTTTGTCAAGTATACTTATCTTTTGTTTGTGAACTCTCGGAGTCCAATTATAATTACTCAGATATGTTGTACGTCAGAGGAAATTAATGTACACCCGTCAACAGTGATACGTGTAGTCATTGCTTAGCTAATTTAATTGAATTGATAGTTGTTTTAATAAAATAAATAGTTTGTGCCAACTCCAGCCTTCAACTTTATTCAATAATTGCTCAGGAAGCAGAATTTTAAAAAATTAAGTTAGAAATAATGCCCATTCCAAAAAATGGTTCATGTGAGGGAAAAATATGTATTATAATGCATAAACTTCTGTCTGCGACTTTGAGGTAATACCCCAATGTCCAACAAATACGAAGAACAATTACTGGTTCACGATGGGCTTATTAGATTCGTCACCTTATTGAGCCTATTGAACCAATGATCCAATGCATGTACTTACTAAAGTGATCAGTTTAGGAACCTTCAAAATGTAAGCTACAGGATTAGATTTAACATTTTATCTGGTATATTAATTTTGTACACCCACTTTAGATTTCATGGGGAAACAAATCATTGCGAAATGATACATAGATAATCATTGTTGCAATGTTTGGAAGAATCACTTGTATGCATTGTTATCACTCTGCAAATATGATGATGTTTTCGGAGGAACTCCGAAGATAACAACGCGAGGCATGGCACGGTAGCATAAACCCAATAAAATTAATATTTAAGCGACATGAGCATTTCTTGTAGTCGTTTCCTTCACATTGAAATAAAGGAAAACTGTAAAATAAAACAACTAAAAAAGTTAAATTTCTAAAATTAAAGGATTCTAACTGCCTCGCTGATTAAATCAATTATTTTATTCAAATGTATTATAAGGCATGCATTACGGTGTTTACCACAGAAGGGTAAATACGAAGTCTTCCTTTTCCTCCCGCTTAACTACATAGGTAGAAATTGCTTCAAACTTGTTTTAAATCATAATTACTGTAGAGTAAGGCGTGCTGTATATAATTTAAGGACTCATTCATATCAAAATTATCATTTTTTTCACCAAGAAATAATTTAATGCTTTCGAAAGGCATGAAAATCTGTATGTAAGTAAGTCTGAATATAAAGTTATTCAATTATTTAAATAATCAAGTTCTAGAGAACATTTTTATAATTATTACTGTCATAACCTTTAATTACTGATATACGTAACAGTCGCAATTCCGTATCGCTTATACTTCTTGACCCACCCGAGGAGGAGCGGAGCGAATTGTCTTGTATCATCTTGAATGACAAACATACTAGAACATTTGTAAACGAAATTTAGAAACCGGAGACTCATGAGAAACCCTGACTTGCAAAATAAGTTTGAGATGGCTATCCGACGATTTCTGTCAATTCCGGAATTCCTCGAGTCTCAAGAGCTATATAAAGTAAACAACTCCAGACAACTGAATATAGAGTCATGGGTAGCTTCTCCATGCGCTTTCCAGAGTCATTTTGCGGAAAGCAACAGGCATGATATGATACCAAGCGGAAGAAGGAAACAAAAATCAGCTATAGAAAACACGATAAGGGTCTAACCAAACAACTCCACCGTTAATCTCAAGCACTTGCTGACGGACACACGAGGAGAGGGACGTGCTTAATGGATATTAATTGAGCCGGAGGGAGGTCCTCTGAAGTGACGTCAACTCAGCCTGTCATTCTTGCTTGGGATCGACGAATTCATATTTAAATATGAAAGAATATACTAAGAATATTTAAGAGTTAAAATTAATTTGATGAACCAGATTATTTCAGAAAGATGAAATGAAATGCTAAAACATCAAGCACTAATGCTAAACGTTTCTGCATTCACCATGAGGAACACTGTCCGCTGCAAAATAAAACGAACGAACGCTGGTCCTCGACTCCTATCAATTTTATGAAAATCACCAAGTCTCAGAGCTATGACCGGACAACTCCCAAAGAACCTCTTGGACCATGGACATTTGCTCCACGAATTCCTTGCAATTCTCAGAATCCTTCCCGAATACACGACTGGCTGTGCACCCACCTGAAGTAAGAGAAAGCAAAAACCCAATATCGATCCAAATAATATGAACATGTTCAGCAACACGAATCCTCCCAGCTTGTCATGAAGTTGAAGCAGCGCAAAAATCAAAGGAATCAGAGCTCCTCCCCCAAAATAGTGGCCCACCGCCCAAACTGGTGCAGCCAACACTTGATTTGAAATCAACGTGAAAATTTGAATCCTTCGATAAATCATTCCAACTTCAAAATGACCAACTCCAGATGTCTTGACAAGGTAAAGAAATTTTCGTAAGGAAAATATTATGTGATTTAGAACGAAAATGCCTACACAGGCACCTAGTGTTCCAGTAAAACCAGCAACCATCATTGCAGGAACATCAGTGATGAGCACAAATAATCTGAAGTAGAATTTCGTAGATGAGCCTTTGAAAAGTGGAGCATACACTTTGTGAAATATTTCTGGGTAAACTGTGGCCAGCATGGGAACTCCAAATGAGACGCAAGGCGGTGCTCCGTATGCAATGAGACAGATAACTGCTAACACTATTCTTTCTGTGTGTTTCTCACCTGGAACAAAAATTGACTTATAAATCATATAAAAATTTAATATGATGAATACACTTTATATGCAAATGAGAATGCTTGAACTCACCAGGCAATATTGTTTTTTGCCGCCTGGAATCCTGTATGATTTCGTTAAATATGAAGCCAATGCTTTCAGCCTCATTTTGCAGAGCCACCATAACGAAGTAGAAGCCAAGTGCAAACAGCATAAAAACCGCATCGAATAGGATCACTGCCAGTTTCCTTTCCTTGGAATACATCAGGTTTGAGATTAGCTCAGCAATGAAGTTGAGTGGTAAGGTTAATAGCAGAAGTCTCCATAACCGGAAAAGTGGAGTTTGGGATGATGACCTGATGACCTTCACTTTCCTAATTCCAACGAATTGCAACGGAAAGAAAGACAGGGCAAAAGGGCCTGTTATCGAAGTCAAACTTTGAAGCACTTCCAAGCTAGCTTTTGAAGCCATTTCTTGAAGTAGTAAGTTGGGAGCAAAATTTTCAAAAAATGAAATGCAAGACTAAGCAATCAAAGGCTGTCATGCGGTCGTAGTTGTGAACTCCGGGATTGTGCTTGCTGGCATAAGCAAGTCTTGAAACTCATTTAAGAAAGGGTTCAGTCAGTCTAACGCCGAATGTAATTATATATTACGAACTTGGCAAGCCAAGTATGATATTAATTTTAAGGATTTGGTAACCGTCAAAGGAGGTTAACCAGTTAACTACAATTATAAGTTTTGGCATAGGTTTGTTAGTTTGAGTGAACAGGTAATTAATTGTACCACTGAACTAAATAGTTAAAACATGAATTGGTAACTTCTTTTGAAACAATTTGAGTTTTCTAGCTCGAAGTTGAATGGGCCTAGGAAAAATTTCGGCGTGACAAGCGTGAAGGAAATATTGAATGCAATAAATTTCGTGGTACATGTGCCCGGCTGCCACTTTAAATTAACATCCACTTGTATGGAATTAGATGAGAGTGTGAAGTAGAGTGCGAATGAGAACTACGGGTTTACGATATGGGGTTATCTTCACCATTAAACGTCAAAAATCCCCAGAGTATTAAAGAACGAAGCTTAAAGTTGAATTCCCTTTAACCATAAATTTTCTTTTCATTTCCGGTAAATAACAAACCTCCAACTGACGTCAATACTAAAATCCAATTATCTAAAACACAACTACCGAAACTACACAACACCGCCTTTTCATCCTTATTTTCCTCAACGTCTCATGAATGTGGTGGAGAGATCACATATCAATGAAATTAATTAACCTCTACATTTCGCAACATTTCCTGCTCTCTTCTGTCAAAATTCTTCAGGTAATTTGGAATGAGCGTGAGAATTTTTTTTGGATATGTTGCGAAGTCATTCCTTCTTGCACAAGGGTCATTTGTAATCACAAGAGGCCACAACTTCCTAATTTTCCTTACTAAAATGTCAGGATAACGGGCTGGAGCAGCCAACAGGGTCAGGAGGATTGCAAAACCAGCAGACGTAATTGTAATGATATCATATCAGTGATGAGTGATTGGCAATTGCAATTTGGAAGAGAATTTTGGAACAAAAGTGCACGTAATGTATGAAAATATTCTGCAATTAATGAGGTCAACAGTTGAGCTTCTATAAGGTCAGCTTCGACGACAGCATGAACCCTGGAAAATGGTAGCCATAAAATTAAATATAGCAACTTAAACCAAAAGTTGAATTTCTAAAATAAAAAATCTCTTCTCCTTATCCGAAAGTATTATTTACCATCTAATCCTTGTGATTTTTAACACAATTTAGCAGAAATGAAATAAATGCTTTCAAATCCAAACATGATAAATATCTTGAGCCTATATTACAATGATGTAGCTTTTTTGGACTCAATAATTGGTTACGATTTTGAGTACGTTTTCATCTCGAGGCCATTTCTTATACAGCATTCACTCAAACAAGAAATAAGCGTTAACAAAATACGTAACGTGGCTATACAAAAATATTAATTTATATTAATTCTGTATAAAAGAGAAACTTTACTATTCCTTGTTCGGGAGAAGTATATTGGGCAGAATCACGTGAATCATTAATTCACATTGTTATTCGCTGACACGATGCATCTGTAAGCTTCAAACATGAAAATTAAATCCGGTAAGTGGTTCCTTTAACTAAATCTATTTTTCAGTTTATAAGCTTTGTCCCACGCTTATTTAATATTTTTTTGTTTGAGTGTCACACAAGCACACGTTGGCTAAATACTATGAAAATTGGTACAATGGGTGCCCATAATGTTGGCTTTCACCTAATGTCATCT
>JAHZNF010003708.1:0-11435 GCA_027744215.1 Troglopedetes dispersus | reverse complement strand
CATATATTTGTTACCTAGCATAATAATAAATACGATAAATATTCCACCATTAATTTGGCACTCTTCAAGTAGTTGTTATTGAGAAAGAGTGTCAATTTTTTTTGACGGTTCGAATTATTAGGGATCTCGTGGAACTGTGTAATTCACGCGAGTTTGTAAAATATTCCATGTCCAATTGAGAAAGAAGATTATCAGGGGTGTGTGATAAATTCTGAAATACGTCGATTACTCCTGATATTGATAACCACTGGGGAATTCGTATTATTTCTCACCTGTTAGAAGAGAAACACTGTATCTGCATCCGATTCCGTTCTGTGGTAATTCTGCCAGCGGACTCGAAACACGTACAGCAAAAAAAAGTGACAAGGGAAAATTACCGGAGAGCTGGAGTTATGAAAAAAGTTGTTCCAGAGGGAAGATTTACTGCAATTTAATTGTCTTAAGAGTTTAATAAAAATAACTAGTCATCATGGATAAGGATCCCGTGCTTACAGGAATTATGACCCAACTGGGTAAGTTACATAATTTCATAACGTTTTACTCGTGTCATTTTCAAAACTCATTCCTAAAAATATATTCTTAATTAATCTTTGTTTGTAGGTGAATGGGGACCTTACCAGTACAAACCAACAATATACCAAATACATTATTTATTTTCTGGAAGACAATATTTGATTTCAGTAGGTGTTTGGGAACAGTACTGATTACTGATGGTTTTTGGCTTATGCGCTCCTGTGCTCATGTTTTGACAGGAACAACTTGTGCAGGGCATATATTTGTTACCTAGCATAATAATAAATACGATAAATATTCCACCATTAATTTGGCACTCTTCAAGTAGTTGTTATTGAGAAAGAGTGTCAATTTTTTTTGACGGTTCTTTTCAAAACTCATTCCTAAAAATATATTCTTAATTAATCTTTGTTTGTAGGTGAATGGGGACCTTACCAGTACAAACCAACAATATACCAAATACATTATTTATTTTGTGTAATGTACCGTTCTATTATATTGATTACCATATTTTACATTATCATAGATTTAGACAACATTTACTTCACCTCCTCACCTCATTTCTGGCCGGAATTCATATGCTTTCTCTAACTTTCACTGCACCTGAACCTAACCACAGGTACGTAAGTTAAATCTGGTTTCATTTCAGTCAGTGTTAGTTACTCATTTTATTAAAATTATTTTTGTGTGTGTGCAGATGTTTTATTCCTCAAATCGATGGGTACAACGAAAGTTTAGGGAACGTGAGTAAAGAGCTATCCTACTATATTCCTTACGACAAGGACGGGAACCTGGACTCCTGCTTGAAATATGATGACAGGAATGGAACCATTTCTTGCGCAGGTCACTACCAATACGACACGACGTATTACGCATCATCCCGAGTGATTGAGGTGAAGTGAGAAGATAAACAACTTATTATCACTTTGGTGAGATGTTTTCATTTGGGATGTTTCATTTGACAGTGGGGATTAGTTTGTGATAAGAGATGGATGCGGGCTCTTCTCCAGTCAATCTACATGCTTGGGGTGCTTATCGGAGCTGTGACTTTAGGAACTCTGGCAGACACGTAAGATGTTAAACATTGTATAAACATTGTCATTGATGATTCTTTTGTACTGTTGTGTTAAAAAACAGAAGGTGTGTCATGAATTTTTGGTTTGGTATCATTTCAGTTTCGGTCGTAAACCCATTCTTTACATTTCTTCAATTCTGCAACTTGTCTTTGGCGTTGTATGTGCGTTCATGCCAACTTACTACCTCTATGCAATCGCTACGTTTTTCTATGGCGCTTTCGGATCCGGAGGAGCTTATGTTACAGGCTTTGTTTTGTGTGAGTGAGCCACTGAAATGATAATTTGGAAAGTTGTGACAATAAATTGTTCAGTCATTTTTTGTGACAATGTTTTGTTTGATTTCTTAAACTGAAAAATTTAGCGATGGAACTGATTGGTAAAAGTAAGCGGACAACTTGCGGGACAGCTTTCAGTTTCACATTTGCCATTGGCGTGATGCTGGTGTCATTCTGGGCCTGGTTGATTTCCAACTCGCAAGTTTTGCAACTTGTTTACGCAGCGCATTCAGTCCTCTTGCTGGCACATTGGTGGTAAGCCATATTATATCATTTGTGAATTTCTTTTTTGTGTCAATAAAATCAAAGAAATCTTGAGTTATCAATTCTTGTAATAATTGACACACAGGTTGGTCGATGAGTCCATCCGCTGGTTGTGGGGCAAAGGGAGACACAAGGAAGCCCTCGCAATTGCTACGAAAGCTATTGAGCAGAATGGGAAATACTTTGTGAAAAATGACCTGCCTAATCCCGTGTGTGACCCAACTCAACCTGAGCAATCAACAGAAACTGGATCAACAGATAAGCCTGACCTTGAATCAGGTCGAAATAGTCAGAGTTCTGATGCCACAGCAGATATGATAAAGGAGCCAGAACATGCTGGGATTGTGGATCTATTCAGACTACCCAATCTCCGCTTCCGGGCTTTAAATATGGCCTACAACTGGTTTGCAAATAGTTTGGTCTACTACGGCCTGGCTTTCAATATTGGGACACTTCCGGGCAACCCTTTTCTCATGAGTTTCCTCAATGGTCTGGCGGAAGTGCCGGGTTATCTTATTCTAGTCTTGTGGCTTGATAAAACTGGAAGAAGGTCGATGGGATGCGGGTTACTGTTCATTGGCGGATTCGCGTGCATTTGCCTTGTGGCCATTCCTGAAGGTAACGTCATTCACTATGATTTGGTGTAATTATCTACTTAAACTCTTCATTTTCTCATACTTTATCACTTTTTTATTTGTAGGCGCTGCCACTATCACAGTAGCTATGATAGCAAAGATAGCAATCGCGGGCTCCTTTGCTGTGTGTTACATCTACGCAGCGGAATTGTTTCCGACGAGTATACGAAACACTGTAGTTGGGATAACCACAATGGCAGCGAGAGGTGCTGGGATGTTAGCTCCAGAAATTGTGTTGCTGGTAAGCATTTTATTTATGTTGCGATAATACATTTCTATTCCGTTGCATTAAACATCAAGACAAGTGTCAAATCTAAAAATTTTTTTTTCTGAAAATTTAATTGCAGAATACTGTTGGTCGTTCTCTACCCACAATTATTTTCGGAGCGGTTGCAGTCATCTCTGCTTTCTTTGCATTGTTCCTCCCCGAAACACTAAATGAGCCAATGCCTCAGACGATTGAGGAAGGTGAGAATTTTGGAAAGGGTGATAATGCATTCCGCACACTCTGGAGCTTCATTAGAAGAAGAAGGATTTCGCAGACGTCAAGACGGAGACTTCGCTAAAAAAAATTAATTCTCGGAGATTCAAGCTTAGCTAGTTTTTAAAAAAATAAATTATTGTGATCATTAATTTTTCTAGTGCCAACTAACTCAAAAGTATCATCATCATTCATGACAAAAAATATGTTTATAGAAACTAACTTATGTATGATTATTATTATTCCCACTTGTCAATTTAGTAGGTGACCGAGTCTGTATTTCGTTTCGTCTTTCTTCTTGTTGTCTTTGAAATTGTTGGTAGCATTGTTTCCCAAGAAGAATGGGTCATAAAAATAGTTTCTAGGTAAGAGTTTCACTTATCCATCTTTTAGCATAGATAATATGTCCCTTTGTCTCCATTCCTGTGTATGTCCACTGTCACATTCTTTCCGTCTCAAGTATGTATCCGTCCTCGGCTAATCTGCTCACACGGATATTAATCTGATGATTACATCTCACTAATGTTGTACACGCACACGTATTAATAAAACAAAGTATCAAATAAAAGAAATTTACTACCTATGTGCCATGTCGTCGTCAAATATTGTTTACAGCTACGAAAATAAAATAAAAAATCTCGCAATCACTTTTTTCCTTTTTGTAAGCCGAAATCTTGTAGAATAATGGTTCATTATAATAAGCTTTATAGCCACACCAACTACTCTGTAGACAATACCTATATTAAAAAAAGCGATGAGGTAAACTAGTCAGTAATTAAGTCATAGTCTAAACAAAAGTCAATGTCAACCATGAAACAGACTCATGAGAAATATTATTACTATCCGCTCGATCCAGAAATATCCAATCAAATTATGACAGCCGCTTCTGCTGTAAAATATTAGGTTTATTACTGTAACCAGGTATAAATAGTTGAGTGCTCTAGTAATTTGCAAAAAAAAATTATTCTCCTTCTATGCAGATTAGGGCGTCAGTCAGTGCTCAGGGAAAAGAGTTGATCAACGCATATTTATTCTTTGTTAAAGTGATTGTGCTTTTATTGACTCTTTTTTGGTGTTACAAGAATTTCTTAATTGTATTGATTACCTGAATTGGTGATTTTTTTTGGTGTTGTACTACTCTTATGAGAAATAAAATCAATAGAGAAAAAATGGACAGTCAAGAGGAACTTCATGATTTATTGAGCCAACTGGGTATACGCTTTATTAATTTTTTTTTCAAACTAATTATGCACCAGAAATTACATTATTATTTTTTTGAAACTCTAATTAAAGGTGATTTCAGCTGGTATCATATGAAGCAACATGTCCTTCACAGTTTGGCTTGGTTCCTAGCAGCTGTGCATATGATGAGCTTCGTGTTCGTTTTTCCTAAGATGGATTTCCGATGTCGTGTGGATTATCTGGATGGATATCACTTCAACGAGACTGGAGGAGCGGTGGAACTGTACATCCCGAAAAATGTGAAAGGAGACCTTGACTCCTGCTTCAAGTTCAATGATACCACGGATGACTCCAACGAAACTATGCCATGTGATAACGGATATGTGTACAACTCTGCGTATTTCCCCTCGTCAAGAATTACTGACGTAATAAGCGACGACGTGCATAATAAAAAAGATTGTGTTCAATGATGATTTAATAAGTAATACTAGAATTTTTTCGTAAACATGCTACAGTGGGACATGGTATGCGATCGAAAATGGATGCGGGCAATGCTTCAGTCGGTCTTTTTATTTGGAACGTTGACCGGAGCATTTCTGTGTGGATACTTGGCTGACAAGTATTTCCGTTAAAATATTATCCTTTTTACTCACGTAAAAACCTACAATCTCGAATATGCTCCACTTCAATTGGAAATTTCATATCTTTTTGTTATGGAAAGGTTTGGGAGGAAACCCATATTTTGCATTTCTGGAATCATTCAGTGCGTTTGCGGCGTGCTTGGAGTATTTCTCAACAACTACTATGCCTTCGCACTTTCCATGTTCTTCTATGGTCTTTTCGGAGGATCCGGATCGGTCGTTCCTTCTGTCGCTTTGAGTATGAAAATCAATTGAACTTATTTTTTTAAATATCAAAACTTTCCTTTTTCTGGGTTAAGTATGAAATCACAAAAATATTTCCACTTCAGCGATGGAGATAGTGGGACCATCAAAGAGAAATGTTTGTGGCACCATGTTCACAGTTTGGTTCGGCCTTGGGGCTATAGCAGTAGCCGGATGGGCATACTTTCTGCCAATTAATGCACGCTATCTGCAACTGATTTATGCTCTCCATTCCGTATTATTATTCGGGCATTCTTGGTATTTAATTTTTATAAATCAAGCAGTTCCGCAAAAAATCAAAGACCTTCTTGGTTTGATCATTTCACGAAATATTCTTTTTGTGTCAAGGTTCATGGATGAATCAATTTGCTGGTTGTGGTCAAATGGACGTAAAAAAGAGGCCCTGAAAATTGCCGAACGGGCGGCTGCATGCAACGGGAAAAAGTTTGAGAATCGCTACTCCTTATCGTCATCACCACCTGTGGAAAACAGCTCTGTCAACACCCGAACACTTCAGCATCACCACAGCACCACTTCCGAAAGTCCAGTGCTCCCTCCAGAAGAAGCCAATAATAATAGTAGCAACCACGTCAGCGTTTTTGAGCTCTTCAGATATCCCAAATTGCGCCAAAGGACTGTGGTCATGCTCTTCTGCTGGTTTGCTTGCAACTTGACCTACTTCGGGTTATCCTTCAATAGCGTGAACCTCTTTGGGAATCCTATTCTCATGTTTGTCATCAACATTTTGGTGGAGGTGCCGGGTCACCTCATCTCCATTTTTATGACCCCAAAAACCGGAAACAAACCAATGTTCTTCCTGAGCATGCTGCTTACTGGAATCGGCTGTGTTATTGTGGCTTTACTGCCGCTTGGTAATAATCACACGGTCCTCATATCATATCTTATGAAAAGGTGAAACTAGAACCTCCTCCTAGAATTTTCTGAAGCATTCGGATAAGATTTTATGTGTATGGTCTAGGTACAATTTCAACATGCATTTCAATGATGTCCAAAGTGACTGCCACGGTTTGTTTCAATGTTATCAATGGCTACACGGCAGAATTATTTCCAACGAGTCTCAGAAACACTGCAATTGGTCTGTGCGTGATGGCTGCTCGAAGTGGAGCATCTATTATCCCAGAAATTAACCTTTTGGTACCTAAATTCCAAATTAATTTTCAATTCAGGCCTATGGTTGCATTTATTATGCAACTCTTCTGGATTTTTGTTCTAGTCATCTGCTTCCGAAGGAATCCCAACGATTACATTCGGTACAGTCGGCATAATTGCAAGTCTTCTTGTACTCGCCATCCTCCCCGAAACAATGAACAAGGAAATGCCGCAAACAATTGAGGACGTGGAGAAACCAGGGAAAGATGATAAGAGCAGCTGGAACATATTTTCCGGATTCTTCATAACCCATTCTTCTACGTCATCCACAAATGATGAACCTCAACCTTGAAAAAAAATATTGCAAAAGTGAAGTGCAATTACTGGTTTTTTTTTAGGTTCAACGGGTCTAACTTTTACTATTCTTTTTTGGGTACAATATTTTATTTGCTGTACCAAAATTGCTGTTACAAGTGTGCACTAAAACATTCATTCATTTTCATAAAACATTCTTATTTGTGGCGATGCTTTAATTGCGTTTTAATAGGGTTACCAGCCCGTCCCTCTTTTATAAACTCCCCTTTCTCAAGTTACCGACGTAATAATTTTTTCTCTCATTGTCGTAAAAAATGGGTGTTTCGGATGCTCTCTATGTTTTTTGAAGCATTGTTGTGCTCACTTCTATGCATGCACATAGCCTAGTTTAAGTTCAAGATCACAATAAAAAATTCTTATTAAATTTTTTTGTCACGATCCACGTGTGAAAAGAGTGAATGGACCATTTTGTCCTTTTCATTTATTGCTACGAACCTTTTCTCTGTAATATTCAAGTGCAGAACAGTAATAAAATTTCTATGCAGCTCATTTCGCTTTACTGTTCACAAAAAGAACGCTGTACGCACACAATGTGCGTAGTACATATACTTATCTCTAATGTGATTCCACTTTTAACGCTCATTTCGGCTCAACCCTTTCAGTTTTATATTGTGACAGCTACGCTCTGACAATTACTCTTGCCATTCATAATATCCGCTTGTCCCTTTCCTTTCAATGAATTTTTTTATTTCCTTAAAACCAGCCAACTTGGTTTTTCGTAGCATCCACGCTCTAAAATTAGATGAACTTGGTTCATGTGCGGCTGGTGTGCAGTTGCAACTCACCAACATCAGTACAAAATTGTTATTATTGAGGACCACGTTCTGTGCATTATTGTTATTATTATGGAGCCGAATTAAGCATAATGATAATCACGAAGAGTGAACAAATGGCATTTTTTACAAGTTTACCAGAATTCATTTTTTTTGTTTAACACGTTGTAAAGGAGGATAGATATGCATGGTGGAAGTCAGAAACTTTTATGAATGGAACGCAGAGCCCAGCCAGAGATAGGAATCCAGCTTGCCATTAAAGTATATTTGTGTTCATATTCTCATAGTAGTTGGAACTTACTTACCCTTTTTTGGGTTCATTAAGTATTTTTCAAAGTTAAAATAATTTTTTTTGCTGACTGTTTTGTTCCATGGTAAGGCTCCTGGTTAAAATTTATGACCACAAGACCACTTTACAAAAAAGGGGATAGATCACATTCCCATTTTTATTTTTATGCTCCAAAAGTGACATCTCCCATTTCTATAAATGGCCATAATATTATTTAATTCAGACGCGAGGTCCTGGCCGGCCTCACGGGGTTGTCTATTTTGGATATATATGATTATGGTTCATCTCATTTTATGATGGAGGCAAAAAAAGGGTTGCATCGGAACAGTGAACAGTTAATTATTATTATGGAGCCGAGGGGAACGAACCCTGCTTTGCTTCAACACAAAAATATCCAGATGAAGAATAAAAATGCACTGCTTGATTTGGTCTTCTCTCAAGTTCATTCTGCAGTCAATTCACATTGTTGCTTAAAAATATATAGATGGGGGATTGCAATGTGTGTGCATGGTGCATCCTTCAAAAAGTGGATATGAATTATGGATCACTTATTTCTCATCTCACTGTTGGAGTCCAGACTCCTCCGTAGTTCTCTTGTTCCTTTTTTTGTTTAACGAACCAATTCACACACTAATTGGATGAGACATTAATAACCTAAAATAGAACATAAATTTTGTACCAAAAATAAAAATTGTTTATACAAAATATTATTTTTATATGAATGAAACTTCAACGAACTGCTCTTCCTTCCGAAGTGAACACCATTGTTGAAAAGTTACTTCCTGAAAGCCAGTTCCGCAGTTTCGTTCCACTTTATAATTCTCAGAACGTAAATATTTTTTACTTCTCTCCGAGAATTCAAAAAAATATATGTAAATCGATATCATGCGCACACGCACGCACTCACATTGAGAAGCTGAAAAAAATAAGAAAGAATGGAACCAGTAATGTTCATCATATTACGTAATAAGGTCGACACGAATCTCTGAAAAATATTCCATTCCTGATGGCTAACGACACCCTTGAGGCAACCTGGAAAAACCCTTTTTCTGTTTCACTTTCCCCAGGAAAAGAATGCTCCAGTGTGCACCGTAATTTATAATAATATTATTATATAGGAAGATGGACGATCGACTCTCAAAAACGAGAATTGTCAAGAAGAAAACACATTTTATATTGCATATATAAGTATTACCCAAACCTTGAAAATGTACCATCTTCATCTTGAGACATATAACATACATATAATATGCTTACCGTGCCTTCCTTAACATTCGCCTTTTTTCGATTTAGCCATGATTTTTTTTTCTCTAAAGAATAAAATCACGAAAAGGACGAAACCTGCTGCTCCCTCGCTGAAATGAAAATGGATTTCCAATAAAATAGAGCAAAGACGACCTCGGCCCGTATTTTTTTGGAGGTGACATCTCTCTCAGTTTTTTACTTGGTACATTATAGACGGAAGAAAGCTGAATGTGAAAGAGCAGTGACCATAAGTTATCACCCGGAGATTAACAATCTTTTTTTCCTGATGCCCACCCCTTTCTAAAAAAAAGAATCCTGGTGAAATGTGAATAGCTACGTGTGTAAATTTTCTTTTCCCTTTTTCTTCAAAACAAACCCTGCATACTTTATGACTACGATGATAGGAACCAGCATGGGGAATGCAACTGCACCGGAGAATGAAAACGAGTGACCAGGAGGAAGGAAGCTCGAAGGAAGGGGTTAAAAAAATTTAAAATAATGGGATCTTTGACAGAAGACAAGTAGCAGTCGTGTTTTTTTTGTGTGCATCCACGTCCCTCTGAAATGCACTCACCAACTCATCGGGAAAACCTGAATGGATATTTTTTGTGTGTACACTGTATACCTATATTTATCAGCAGACGTCCGCACTTGGATGTAAACATATCCTCCCAATTTTCCAGAGTCTTAAAAAGAATATATTTATTGGGCATATCAATACTGTCGACGATGGGCCAGTGAGTAAACAAGTGCACCCTTTTTTCCTCTGAAATGTCCGACGAAAAAAGGAAATGAAGAAAAAAAAGAGTGGTCATGGGCAAAAGATGGTGGGTTCCCAATGGATTTTCTATTATCACGGAAGACACCAACAAGAAAGACATAAATAAATAGCTACACACATAACTTCACCCTTTTTTCCCTGAAGATCTTATGAAACACGGGAAAGAGAAAAGGGGAAGAGGAAATAAAAACAAAAGAGGATGGACACATTTCCTTTTTGTTGTTACGAAATAAGGGAAATGAAAGAATAACCTTTGCTCCTTGAAAATTACAAAAAGTGTAAGACAAAAATAGCCATCTTACTCAACAAAAAAATCCCCCCACGTATACGTATAATCCAACTGGTGTTATCAAAGTGAAATCACCTTTTTTGGAGGAGCAAATGATGCACAGGAAGTACGTAAAGAAATCTTTTTTACGCAATGCAACACAGTGTCAAGTTGAAATAGAGTGAATTTTATTTCGACAGATTTTTTAGGTGAAGCAAAAAAAAACCAGGACCATACGTCTGTGTAGCCATGAACTCTGATTTGAGTTTTTCTTCCTTTGTCTAAAAAAGATAATAATAAAAATGGAAGAGCTTTTCTAGTGACTGTCCAGGGAGCTGTTCATCTTTGGACATTCTAACAAAATCCTTCATCCGCATTGTTGTCGGACACCCTTGGAAAATTTCATAAACATGATAAGATAAGCCTCAGAGGACCACATGAGTTCATAGAAACTCACTAACGTGCTATCTCAAAATGGTAGGAGTGTGCGCAATTTTATGTTCACGAGAAGAATGTGCAACAACGGAACAACTTCAACCTTTTTTCTCTTCAAATTTTTTCTAAGAGTTTAGCTGGTGTGTGAAGGAATCAAGAAAGTTATTGTTATTCAAAAAAAAAGCGAGATTTTTTTTGTTCAAGAAAGATGAACAAAAAATAATCCTTGTAGCACCTTCCGACCTTATCTTCCTCTCTTCTCCCAAAATCATAATGTAAAGTAAAGAAGTGAGAAACAGACAATCATTCCAAGGTTATCCTTTCTTATGAACTTGCACCCTTACAAGAAAAAAAACATATTATTATGGAGAGGTTTCCTTCTTCACATATGCCACTTGGTTATCCACAAAAATTTGCAGAGGCGAGCTGTCACAATTCTGCACATACTTCCAGTCACTCCCTGTCTCCATGAAGGATAGACAGATGAAGGAGAAAAAGTTGATTTTTGGAGCTCTCCTTCAACAAGCTAAAAACCTGCCTCAACAGAAGCGAAAAAAACAAGATGGATAGATCTGGAAACACGTGCATCCTTCCGCAAGTTTTGGGTAGCTAACAAGTCTCCTTTTTTATTATGTGGATGTGATGTACGAACGTAAATAAAAAGTTAAGGTCAAACAGAGAAAGATTCACTTTCCTTTTTTCTAAACGGTTTACTTCAGCTTTATTTATTTCCAAGATTGAATCGGACGTCTGCTGATAAATATAGGTATACAGTGTACACACAAAAAATATCCATTCAGGTTTTCCCGATGAGTTGGTGAGTGCATTTCAGAGGGACGTGGATGCACA
>JAHZNF010003707.1:0-10474 GCA_027744215.1 Troglopedetes dispersus | reverse complement strand
CACCGCGTTTGTGGTTAGTTAGTTTCCTTGGGTTTATGGAACTCAACATGAGCACCTTAATCTTCTCCGCCTTTCGGTAATAACAGCTTTTAAGCAAATCGCATGTGCCTTCATGGAAGGAGCAGGAGTATGTAGGTGCTGAAAGTCATCAGACTTTGTGTGTGTGACTCACTGTTGTCATCGTGAGCAGCAGACATTTGGTGCTAATTACCACTCTCAATCTGTCTTAATGCCTCAAGTCACTTTTCACTTGGTCCCCGAAAGCCTTTTCCAAGGAGTGGTAGATGGATATTATGTATTGTGTGTATTTGCAGGGGAAAACTAACATTGTAAAAGTTTCCTGAGCTGAATTCTCTACTCCACTTTTCCTCCTGCGTAATTCATTTTCACGTTCGTTCGCTGACAATAAGTTTTCCACGTTGTTGACTACAAACAAAAGTGCTATCAACGTGATGACGAGATATGATGCATTACTACTTGTATTTACACAAGAGTGAAAAAATATGTTAAAGACAAAAGTGTCATATTCATCTAATCCTTATGTTGTTGAGCATTATTCTCGGACATGGAGTACCCTACTTCACTTTCACTACTCACCATGGAATAGAAAAAAAACGGACAAAGAAAAAATGTTTTGTTTACGCTGTTACGCCCCTTTGTATTCAGTGACGGAGTACCGAATACAAACCCAACAAGCCAGGTGTAGAGCATCGAACATTGGCATCCTCAATATACTATGGCAGTGTGGAAGTTATACTGCGCACATTTTCCAGCTACTGGAACTACAGCGCATGTTATTTGGCTACTGGGTGCTTTGCAAATATAAAGTAGTCAGTGTACACTAGTGGAACTGTGTCACAGTATAAAGTTGGTGGACCATGGTTATGTGCCAATCTAACGTGGATTCGATAAGGCAATGTTGATTTTGCACATACAGTATACTTCAAAGAAATCCTTAATTTTGGATACCTGCCGTTAAAATATATGTTTAAAAAAACATCACAACTGGATGCGGTGAGAAATCGAGTGGTGAAAATCGAATTTGGAAGCTTTGAGCGATTTCCGAGATTTTGGACTCACGGGCGTGCAGACGACAGACAGACACACTATCGCAGGCAATTGATATAATTCATNCGTGCAGACGACAGACAGACACACTATCGCAGGCAATTGATATAATTCATCGAGCTTGTTCGGTGCTAAAAAAGAAATGATGACTCATGCATTTTCCTGACGTTTTCCGAAAATAGGACATACATGTAAGAGGATGATGATTGAGATGAAAAGAAATTGAGCTTCTTTATAAAGTGCGCTGTGAGAAATTTTGTTTTCCAGCTTTCATCTTTCTTAGCCTTGCAATTATTTAGCAGAACCTTTCAAAAGCACTTCCGGAATGTTGATTAATCATTTCACAAAAGATGTTGAAAACATAGCATCTTTAAGATAATTATATATGTTTTTGTGCAATCTTAGGCAAGCACCCTGAAGTCATTAGCGTAACCCACTTTTGAAGGAGTGTCAATTATATGAAAATTGCGCACGTTATAATGTCAAGAAAAAATGTCGTACAATGTTAACCTCTACGAGCTGGATATATTTACTACCATACGTTAATGAAATGATCTGTCTGAGCTGTTTTTTTTAGGAAATTTGATTTCCTAAAGTCACAGCAACTGCGCAGCACTCATATTTACAATGTGCTAAAACAATTAAAAGAAAGGAGTGTAAACTCGAGAAAAATTTGCGTCGTGTGAACCTAGAAATTTACACTTTTTCTAACATTTGACTTTCCTTAGTTCCTTTGATGTAATTAAGTGAAAGGAATAATAAAAGTTCTCCAGAAAGAGTCATCAGATGGCATGCCTAACTAAAAATAATTTTTTTACGTGATTTCTGACAGCGGTGTCCTTGACACCAACACACTATTTGTAACTGTAATAAGAAAGCCTATTGAAAAGTTTCCGCTTCAAGTCTCACTGTAAAACGTAAAGATGATGTAAACAAAACTTTCCCAAACTCAATTTCAACAAGAGTAATTTAATAAAACAAAGCTGGAATGCGAGAAAACAATTGATTAGTCTTGCTCAGCATGCTAATGCTGACTTTGGAAAAGGTCGCTCATTCTCTGTTTCTAAGAGAGCTTGATAACTTGGCAAAAGTTATGGTGGACCTCCCATTAAACGGTATCACGTAAAAATTTTATGTGAAGATAAACCGAAATATCTAAAAAGAATTACCGCTGGATGTGGCTCATGTTTAACGTTTTGAAGTGACTTATTTTGAACTGGCGGAGTCTTCGCGTCTGGCGTTGCACTCCCTGCTGAGCTGCTAGGTGAGCAAGCAGGCCCCTTGCTCGTTCCCGCAGTCCTGTTACACAACAAGAACAACAAACGAAATAAAAAGTTAGCCAATCACATTTCCATACTAATGCACTGCCGAAGGAGACAACGAGTAGGACAGAGGTGGAGAGACGACAGAACGAGAAAGAGGAACAACAAAGATAAATAGTTGTGGTGTATGATAGCGATGCAAATTTTATTTTGAACATCGAATCGGCAAAAAATAGGAAGAAAATAGTTGAAGGCAGTTTTGTAAGGTACAAGATTACCACTGTGATAAAAATAGAAACATCCATAAAAAAGATTACAAACATCTCACAGGAAAAGAGCAACAATATGTTTGAGATAGAAAAGAGAGAGAAAGATAGAGAGAGAAGTAGTAGTAGAAAGACACCGATTACCAAACCTTTCATAATATTGAGCTTTCTCCAATAGAAAAAATTATCCTTTAACATACATCTAAAAAACGTACTTTAAAAAATGTAAGCGGTACGTCTAGAAAAAAACAGTACAATACTCAAGAGCTTCGAGACGACAACAAGGTGGCGTTCAAAGTTTCTCGGGGGCGGTGGAGATCGCAACAGAAGCACGATTTTCTTTACAACCCTGTTCTTGGCATGGGCACAAGAAAGAGTTGAAAGCTATTTTTCAAAAGAAGTGAACACTGAGTCGGTGAGAGTGTCCAAAGTTGCAACATTTTGGCTGTGGGCATGAAAACAACACCGAAGGCACCTTAACAACTAACCGGTTTAGTCTGCACCAAATTATAAATACCTTAAAGTTAACAACACGCGTGGAATTTTTACAGCGTATTAACTAGCAAAATCGTACATTTTAAAGTACATTTTGAAAATCAACAAATTTGTTGAAGTCAAGTTGAGTCACTTGCTATTAGTATTAAGCACGTATTTTGTCCCAATTGTTTTTTAAACTAACATGTATTAAAAATATTTCTTAAAGTAAGAAGTACATACAAAGCAATAAAAGTGCGGACCTGCTTGCTAAATTGTCTACATTCATTTTTTACAGTCTTGTCGTTATCATGCGCCATGCATATTGCAGGACATACAACTAATAGCAGACGTGCCGGCATGCTTCTCAAAACTTTATTTAGCATTCATTTTTGAAAAAAATATATTCCAAGCATTCATGAAGCTTTTTTCAAGATATTTTTATGTGCATGCTACCATACATCCATCACATTCACCATCACAAGAAAAGCAATATGGGTAGGGAAAAAATGGATTGGTTGATAAAAAAAACACAACATAAACCTAACGACATTAAAATACACTGAGAAGAATCTCAATGGAGTACACAAAACATTTTCGGAGAATGTTTCAAAGGAGAAAGTTATTCCGGGTGGAAAGCATGCATACATGCATGTTTTTTGAAACATGACACCAGCAGGGGAGCGCCTGTTGGAACACTGTTATGAACACAGGACTACATACAACACATCAGAATTAGAAATGAGGGAAGTGTGAAGAATAAAGGGATGTATGAAACTCATAGAATTACAAAACAGTTTTTTATCCGCTGTTACAATAATAATGGTAACAACAAGTTGCGAGTTTTTACGGCAGTGACGCTGTATCGTGTGGAATACGTGTGTGAGCGGCGAGGATAATGCAGAGAACAACAATTTGATTTTTTTTTTTGAGAAAGTGGGAAAGCAGCAAGTGGAAGTGGAAGGGAAAGCTGACGTGTGAAATATTGCTTTCTGAGATGAGTCGCTCTGGTTGTAATTTCGAGAAGGAATGGAATATGCTTTGTGCGTGTTAAAGAATAGCGGTGATAATCTCCATTGCTCCACCTGATAGGATATTGGTACAGCCAATATACTGATATCATGCAATGGATATGAAGCCAGTACGCTTTTAGGTTATCTTTATGTATGTGTGATCCAGCAGGCAACGTCGGTTCTAATTTGGAGTTGAGTTAATGCTGTCGACAGTAATATTATGAGTGCGCTGCCTTTGTTTGAAGTTTTCATGTTTACATTTTCCTCTTTTTATGGAAATCAAATATTCGTGAACACTTTCCAGATCCAACAGACGTCAGGAAGTGGGAAAGAAAATCACATGTGATTTATTTTTACGTTGTTTTTTATTTGAAAATACTCGTAAAGTCTAGCAAGGTGAATGTACTGAAAAGGAATCGGTTACAATTCATTTAGATTCCGGACCCACTACCGGAACTAGTTTTTCGACTGTAAAAGGTAAATACATGTATGGAAGACTTCAATTTTAATTCATACATCATTCGAAACATTGTCAAGGCATTAGACAATTACTTGGAATACTGAAGAAAGCAAGAATTTTCTATGAGAAAGTGAATGTGCAATTTTCAAACATGGTATTTAAAAGGACATCTTATCAGATGAAAGAGAATATCTGGTTGTAAGACAGAGTCTCCTGAAACATGATTTCAGCATGTCAGAACCTGAAATTGAAAAAAAGTACAGGACGCTAACCACATCACAGTCAATCCTGACTGACGCAATCTGCGGATTACTTCATACTTCCATTTCCCTACGATGGGTAGGAATTTCACAAAAAAATAAGTAAAACATAGGATGATAACCGGCGGTTATCTGTTTTCCTTTCTATCTGATGAGAAACGAACACAAACATAAATAAAATATAATCCGGATCAGTAGCCAGGCAGACAAGAACAGAGCAAAACCCCCCAAAGTGGATTGAAGACAGGGAGCGGAGAAATGAGATTAAAATATTGAATGATGCAATGGCAGAAGAAATGCAAGCCGCAGAATTTCATGCACTTTCATTTTCCCCTTCACTCTGACAAGATTGATTGGGCTATCCATTTATGGCGTCTACCAGATTACAACGTTTACACCAATAAAAGTAAAATAATGTCGGTGAGCACGCCATGAATCATTTATGTATTTTTCCTTTCTCTCTGAAAAAAAAACAATGGAGTCTTATTTCAGACCCACATATACATCTCATCACCATTAAGTACAGGAGCGTTCCAAAAAAAAAAGATCTAGTAAATTGGAGGGTTTCATATGTACTCAGCTAAAAAAAAGTTATGAATGAATGAAGACAATTGTGAGAACCACTTTCAAGGAATAATGCGAATCAGGTTTCATTTCGAAATGAACCTTTTGTGAGGAATAGAACGTGCTCAATATTAATTCCGTCTAGACCTTTTCACGTGTGCTTTTTTTATGATGGCTACGTTGTGCCCTGCCTCACAAACACTGGAATGTATGTATTCCCTGCAGGACGCACAGAAAGTTTTAACATGGTTAAATGTTTCTCAATTTAGTTTCGCGGAAAACTTTAGTATGGTTGAGCAAGCAGCTTAAAATTGGTGTAGCCTTCGGGAGCATTCTTTTAGCGACTTGAAAGGAAGTCTGGTGGTGACCTGTTTTATTCGACAACCTTGAAATTCTTTATGTGACAATACATTCTCTAAAAATATTAATAAGTTGTGTTCCCGAAAGAAGCTTTTTAGTAGGTAAGATATTGGAACAGTGTCACAAAAATATTTATCGCAAACCTGCTGCAACAAAATATTGATGACACAGGAAATATGTTCGTAAATGTCATCATTCCTTAAACCAATATTTTTATAGGCGATCGATGCCCCAAGTCAAACCACATTCTTTTTACACACAAAAAAAACGGAAGAGTAACCAGTGTGTACACTACCACCTTGTCTTCCATGTTTCGACCAAGAAACGGAAAAGAAAAAGTCGATCTTCGGTTTACTTCCCGATGAAAGATAAACTCAAAGTCATCTTGTTTGAATATTACCTTGAACATTGCCAATCGGTAGTTTCTTATTCAAAACATTGGAAAACACTCCTGAGAAGGTAAAGTGAATGCAATTGTCATACATAAATTTTACAGCGTTTCGTTGCCAAAAAAAACTCTCCTAAAACTATTTGCACATTTTCTTGAATCCACCTCGAAAAAAGAATAATTTTCAAGAGGATAAAATATGCAGTTACGGTCTGGAAGGTTTCTTGTGTGCCAGATTTTTTGGTCAACGGTTTGTGAAAGTTGGTGCGCAATAAGGAATGTGCTCCAGAAGGGAACTCCTGTGGAAGAGTTTGCCGACGGTTATTTCATTCAATTCACGTTCACATATGTCCCGCATTTTTTTGGGAAGCAAAAATATCTTGTCTTATCTTCTGATGCTGATCTTCCGTCTGCAAATATCCTTTCCACACATGCATAAAAATTGTAGGTTCTCTTCGTTGCCTTTTGCCTGTAGGATCGAACCATGACCTGCGCCTCCATTTTAAATGGGAAGGATTCAGATCACATTTTTAGGAGAATGCTAGAGAACGCCGAGCCCAAAAGCAACCTTGGATTCCAGCATCACTGAAGGAAAAATGGGAGCACATCCATTTCTTGCAGTGTAGCGGTAGCTATAGTGCAGGGTTTGTCACAATAAAATATTATACTATGTCCTTTGTGACTAATATGTTTAGGTATATGTGCATATATCGTCACTTTTTCCTCTTGTTTCCGTTTTCTGTCGTCTTATCTGTCAGATCGAACCCACCAAAAAAATTTCATTTTGGGAGAGACTGACCTATCCTCCCTTGGTGGCCAAAAATTTATCTTCTTGCAATTTTTCGCGGTTATTTATGTATTACAGCAAACTCAGCGCTTGTCCCGCAGGTAAAGTAAAGCAAGTAAGCTTGCAAACTCAGCACATTCCTTAGCATCACAAGACTGGACACTGTATCGTTGTCTTCAAACTAACCCGAAAAATGTTTCCCGGTTTTTTTTAATTTAAAATTCTTGTTAGTCAACCAATTTTAGAAAAATATATATGCCCTGCTTAAAAAGGTAAATAACTTTTTTCCGTAAAACGAAGACCACATTTCAGAATGCGGCGCGCAGGGTTAATGGAAACTCATTTTCATCCTATTAAGGAGGAAAATTCTTCAAAAGGCCATGAGCATACCAACGTCAGCGACTGTAATGAGGCGAGGAAAATCCAATGAAATCAAGGCTTGCCCTTGCTATGAGACTGGTGTGCTTTCCACATGTTCCCCGAAATTTTCAGCCAGCCTGCCTCACCTTTTTCTAATGAGTTCACCAGTGATTTTGGTATCAACCTCGTGATGAACGTGCGTTTTATGGAACGACCTTGTTTGGATTATGTAAACGTACACTGGGAAGGAAACATTTTTAATGAAGGTGGTAGGAACGACCACCAAACCCCTGTGATACACTCAATTCCACCAGAATAGTGGAGACAAGAAGGTTTGTGCTTGGGAACAACCGACTGGATACTAAAAAGCTGTCCCACAGCGGATCTCGCCTGAGAGGAAATTCCAGCCTGATGTTTTGCAAAAAAAAAACTAGTCAAGTAAGCAACAGCTGCTGCGTCTTCCATCATCATCATCAACTTGCAGCGTACTCTTCCTCTCCTCTGCGTCGTCAAACTGCATTTTCTTCCTCCGCAGCAACAGCAGGAGACCCAAGCAAAAGGACATGCATACACACTGGAATTATGTGACCATGTTCGTGCTCCAGAGAAAAAAAACTACCTGACCCTTCCCTCTAAAATAAAAAACGGTTTCCAACTTGTGACAATTTAGATTCAATAAAACTTTCTTCCCCAGCCTTTCGTTTTCCTCACTACACAAGTATACATAAAAATTGTTGTTTTTTATTCCTGTTGGAAAACGTGCTGATGCCTCATTTACGTTTTTTCAGGTTCAAAATAGTTCTCTGTAATTCCTCAGTGTTTGCTATGCCATAATTTCATTTTGTTGGTATGCTTGAAAAAGAAAATACAGGGAAAGTAGGAAGTGTGAAGGTAAGGTTTTGGCTTGTAGGCGTGAAGAAAGTTGCACAAAAATTGAAATGGAACGTAGTATGTGCTCCTTCTCTGAAGAAATGACTGAGACTAATGTGAAAATTATGTGAGAATGTTCCAGAGCAAAAGGTTAAATTGCGTTTTTCGTCGTGTTTTTTTTTGCACTCTCGGCTGAGAAAAGGTAATTTAAAAAATAGGAGACAGTTTGTAAAAAAAAGTTTTTGCTTGTCCCTCGACACAAGCTTTGACGGGTGAAGGTGTCCTACATTTCCCCTCACATTTTGGGAGTCTTCTTACCTACTTTGTTTTGTTGAAGGCCTCTTTGCACACTTTTCTACGGTTTGATGTATCGTCTCATATGTCCCCATGTTTTTCGCTGATTTGTGAAAGTGCATGTGCACACGTCAATATATAGTCTCCCAGGTTTATTCGAATTAATGGAGTTTCATGTGAATTCCTTTTAGTCACAGGGGAGAAGACAACGAATACTGTGACAAGGTAGTCGCTGGAAATGGCATGTGTTGCTTTGATTTCCAGTTAATTTTATTCATTAAAACCTCCCTATCTCTGCTCTGTCATGTAGATATTCTGGAAGGAGATTCAGTTTCCGTTTTGAATCTAATTCAACCGTACAGATAAGGGTTTGAACGACCTGCTTCGTAGCACGAAAATTCGCAGGGGACACTTGTGTAAATAGCTACTCCTCAGACTGCCTAACGGCACGGCAGTAGAAAGCACGATATGCCAGGCATTTTCATAACATAATACCAACACAATAAAATATACTTATTATCCGAAGAGAAACGTGATGATTATAAGTCCTAAAAAACAATCTCCACATTTCACGTGTGTGCATGCGGACTCGGTGGTGGTGTTTCTGGTCAGTCAGCAGAAAATATCGACTTGTAAAGCAGGAGATGTCAGTCTCTAAACAGCTCAGGGCACAAAGCTGCCGGATTTGTTTTTCATTCGATATTTTCCCTGTGCAAATAAAAATATGAGTTGTATGGTAGCAATTGTGCGAGAGAGAAAGTGAGAGGGAAAGAGAGAGAGAGAGAGAAAGGAGGAGAAAGGAAAGAAGAAAGACTATAAAAAAGCTCTTTCCACCTTCCCAACACTTACACGCACACATTACATGGAAAATGAATTATGGAAGAAGCCAAGGAGATAGATAAAAAAGGTGGCCATCTATCTATATACGTGATGATGAGTGTAATGCAGGAATATTATGAGATGACGAGATTTCCCTCTTTGTGTTTTTTAATGTTTGTGTTAAAGCAACAGTGCACCACCACAACCACCACCTTAGGCAGTCACAGTGCACTGTTGAGATTGCGGTTTTACCTTTGGGAGTCAAGGTACACAGACAATACCGTAAAGCCAATTTGTAGTCCCGGCAAAAATAAATATATGACGTGTATATTTATTTTTGCGAGGTTTTTGTTCATGGCTACATTGTACATATATATACATAGAGTGGAGACGGCCTTTGTCGTAGGTGGAATTGGCCAGTCGACATTTAAATGTCAACGAAAGATAAACATTGAAGACAAAGGGTTGTCATAAGCATACTTAATTTAACAATACTAAACCGCATTCAATTATTAATTATTTATTAATTATAATCAAACAAATCTCAATCTCACCCTCCACTGCTCACGAAAATTGAGACGTAATAGAATTTGGTATACCCCAGCAAAAGCAAATTTACGGTATTGAGACATATGGAGACCTTTGCACCCCTGTAATTGTGAAAATGGAACTGTTTATGTGGCACTTGTGTGCTTCCACATAGTACGTATCATTTTTTGCAATCAACAACAGACACATTTCTAAGTTTACTGACACACTGTAGTAAAATGAGGAATTCCCAGGAGATGCTACGTTACAGTAAAAATAACATAAAAGCTAACCCACATATCTCCTGTAACAGCATAGAAGTTGAAATGCAGTAGTGACTTGCTATACTTTGCCTGAGTTTTTCATTTCTGTTTTCCAGCACAGCTCTCTGCATACAAGCGTAGGTAAAAGTTCTGCGAATGACCTAGCCAGTGTTTCACGTTCTATTTTCTCCCATTTCACATTTTATGAAGATGATAATTCATGGCTAATATGAAGACGCATAAATTACGTCGTGGTAGGATGACTGCATTTTTTTGTTGTGTGCGAAATGAGAGATATTATTTTTGCACCGGAGCTCTTCCCAATTTAACCAGTAAATAGGCCTCTTTTTCTGGGAAATAATGGAGGCACATGAGAAATCATGTAGTAATAAACATTTTAGAAAAATGCGGAGGACTACGAAGTGCATCAATATTTAG
>JAHZNF010003706.1:0-33776 GCA_027744215.1 Troglopedetes dispersus | reverse complement strand
GATGCTGGTTTTACTCACTGACTATTTTTTCACCAAAGGTCCCTTTGGTATAGAGAGTCAGAAAAGTAAAGTCAGCCAAAATCATCTATGCTCGTCGTGAATGTAATTTTGATGTCCTGTTATTTACGGTAGGTGGTTACCGAAACCGAATGGTCGATTTATTTTATGCAGTATGATCGTTGGAATGTATTAAGTTGATGTAAATTAATGTAATTTGTAACTTAGATAGCAATTCCGGTTCCAAATAATATCATACATCATTACAGTTACCAATATATTTTTTGGTATATTAATTATTATTTTTTTGAAATATTATCCTTGCAGAAATATTTTACCATAAGCATTCAGTACAAATGCCATATTAGTTAGTTGAAGAGATGCTCGTTGTACAGGATCGAAATAGGTAGCTGCAGAGGATTTATTTACATGAGCCTTTCAGGTTCAATCTAATAGGACTCAGAATAACATGGAACAATTATGGGTTTCCTTTTTTAAGACTTTAAGTATACTTTTATATTTGTATTCCACTATTTATATTTTTTACAGGGAAAGTTATTGTTAAAACAAAATAGCACATAATACGAAATCTGAAGTGTCAATTACGCTTTTCTCTTAACAACTGAAGTGAGTATAAAATGAAATCCATGGTATGAGAAAAGATTAACTTTAACTCTTTTGTGGTAAACTGCCAGTAAATTGTCATTTGGCTTCCTTCGTGAATATTTTTTATCGGAATACTATGATCAATCACACATTTAGTTACTGAGACCATTGGATTTGTCGCAAATGTGTAACACTAGATTAGACAGAAGGAACGGAGTTATGATTTATTAAATTAGCCCATTTTATACAGAAACCAGTCGAACGGCGTGTTAACAATTCTTGTAAGGCAATTACTTTTAAGTTTATTAATGAAAACCTTGCGTAGTAGCCAATTACAGAGCAGTTTAAGAAAAATTCAGGTTATGTGTGAAATTCGGAATATTCGGGTGTGAAATGTGTGTATTATGAAAGCGTGCGTGATGACAAATTTATGGTGTAAAATCTGCACATACAGCTAAGAAGCCAAAGAGTGTGCGTCCTCCTCACAGTATGCCTAGAGTCCTTCTCTAAGTGAAGAATATCACAATGTCAGGGTAACTTACCTGATCCTAGTGTTCTGACTAAATAAGTAATAATAAAAAATATGTGCATAATATTCTTGTTGTTACCAGACATGAGCTTTTTATTCTTTCATATAAAATATTCAAAATTCCATCATCTAAGTAAGATCAACAGTGCTTATGTGAGAAGTGCAATTTACCAACCATGGTAACTGCTGTAAAGCAAGGTTAACTTAGGTTAAAAAACATACGCTGATTATTTTTTTACCAGTTCTCCATCTTGTAGTGGACGACTAGCTAAACTTTGACCATCATAAATAATGTAGGAGTTTCTGCACCATTTAACATTTACGTGAATTTCCTCGATAAACTCAGGAGTCAGGGCCGTTTATGCTTGTCCAACGGATGGAGTCCACATGGTGCCGTGTCGAACTGCTCATTTAATCTAATCCACTTATTCGAGACTTTTGTCAAAGAAAAAAATATTGCTTTTACTTTCATAAAGCTGGCCAGTTTAAAAGAGTAAAGAATCAATATTTGTATCACTTTACCCCACTTATTTCCATGCAGTACAGGGCATGCGCCATGACGAGTATTGTCGTCTCCTATTCCTGATCTGTCAAGGTTCCACCAGAATGCCGCAGAACCTTTTCTTGGCCACAGAGTTACCCCTGCCCTTGTGAAGACGGTGGCACCGCCAGCATCCACATCTGATAACTATTCAAATTTTCAAACAAAAATTATTCCTCGCCCAAACGCTTCTATCTGCATTTGTTTGTATTTCAAAATAAATTCCTTTATTACGTAAATCATTAAAGTTGCAATTCTGTCACCAACAAATCTCTCCCACGGGGTGTAAATGCTTTTGTCGGGGTTGTTCATCAAGTGATCCGTGTGTGGCACGTACAGCCCACCAAGCCCATAATTGGCAATCTTTTTGCATTTGAAAGGAATCTTTTGTTGCAGAATACAAGAGAAAGCATTATGAAAATTATGTGAAGCTTCCTGACAATTTACCCACCTGGTAATCTTCCGCTTCTTTTGGCTGTATAGCCTTCAAACCTGTGACCAGGTAGACCCGCCTAGTCACTTTGCTCATTAGAGGGTGTTCCCAGTCTTTGATCCAAGCACTGTTTAAATTACCGTCATCAAGCTTTAAAACATCTTTAGAGAGACATATTACGTGACCATTGCATTCATCAAAACTTTCACACAGAAATACACACACAGTTGCTCCTACTCCCCACATCTCCTTAAATGCTCACTACTGATAAAAGCGGGAAGTTACCGAATAGAACGACTATGGATCCAGATACTTACGTGTGACTAGTGCGAACCTTGCTTCTAACAAAGGTCCCATTTTTTGCACGAGTCAAAGACGACTGCAGCTACAGAAAGGAATAGAAGGATAAGTGAACAATTACACAAGGGTAGTAGCTATGTAAAAAGTTTATGAGAAAGTTCAACTGATTCTCTAAGCCAGTTGCTATAACTTGTATGTATGTACACAAAAGACCAACTAGGAGAATGAAGGAAATAGTAAGTGAAACTATGAAAAGAGTTTTTAAAATCTTTTTATACAGTCAGCTTTAAATCCAAAAGCACAATATTTACTTATTCTGGCTTCTAGAAAGCGCATATCGTCACTAAAACACTAATTATAACAAGCTTCAAACCTCGAGTCAACCGTTTATTCACACAGAACACAGTACTTCAAGCATTGCACACAATAAGGAACCCATTCATGACAAATTGAATGACGCACTAACTTTTGACTGACTCGTTTATGACTAACGACATCCATAACTTCGTCCTGGTGGTGTCGGTGGCGAGATCTGAAAAGCTTAAGTCCGCATCTCACAATCAGTTTCAATCCTCCCAAATTGCTACCATTGTTGTTAAATTCTAATGTTATCATTCTGTGACTGTGTCCGCTTTTTATGAGAATTACGAAACAAGTGATTGTCTTCTTTGTAGCCATGTATTATTTATGTTAATCTGCAGTTAGCTATATGCTTTCATAAATTACGTGAGTAAACTTCAGTTAACAACAGCGGTTAGACGCGACAAGGAATGTATTAATATGCAATCTTGCTGTTCGGGGGAAATTATTTAAAACATACCTTTGGTTTTCCCAATTGGATAAATTGATCAGCTTGGGATCTTGTAACAAAATCATGGACGATAACTATGTACGGATCATGACTTGCCTCTTCAATCTGCCAACAGAATTAACGAAATGAATAATCAAAGCGGTCATATAAATACATTTCAATATTTTTTTTAATTTCTCCTGTAATACATCTGACCTTCAACGGGGAAATCGTTAGGTATGGTTCTCCCGTCCGTTTTAGCTTACATTTTAAAGCTGCGGTCAAAATTGGAGGCTGCATAATTAGATTTGAGTGCCATAAATTCATTTTAAATTCTGACAGGGAAAGTACCATTAAATTTAAGAAATAAAAGGGAAATCGAAATAAATACCCTAAGATTTTCTCCTCTACACAGACGCACAAAATGCTCTGCCTCCTCTTCCTCCGTTTGTCTCTGATACAATTTGGTATGAAAAGTTGTAGAAGTATTCAGGCTATACTTTGCACTATTTGCAAGTGTGGGACTAATTGGTGTCGGATTCGTTTTCCAAGACACTCCCCGTGGTCCTTGTCGTTCCAACACGTCATCGTGCTAACACGCAATTACACGATGGTGAAGGTTAGATTATGAATTCTCACTTTCCAATGTGATGATGCATTTCGATTTTATCTCTTGACAAATAAACAAAAGATCCTTACTACTTCTATTGCATTTTGCAATGACGGACTAATTTCTTCCATCAAGATTGAGGAGTTGAACTCCCCAGATGCTAAATTTTCCGCCTCCTGCAACCAATCGATTGCTCGATTATAGAGTCCTTGGCTCTGGATTTGAAATGACAGATAGTTTGTATTTTTAATTCATGCCAACACATAATCCTGATCGACGCAAGCTTCGTAAGCTTAGTTCACATACCAGTGCATGACGCCCCAGAAATAACATGTCCCGTGCTGAAAGCTGACTTGAACTGTGAAAATCTGTAGTGCGAAATATATTTGTCAATGCTCTCGAGTTTAAATTGGCTAATCTCATTGCTTCATTTCTTAATTTTTAAAAGCTCATTAATTGAAAATAATAGTAGCCTTCGCTCATGACATTCAGTTAAAGTTTAAGCGAATTCTTTTGTAAATATCTCTTTGCTTACTTAATTTTTGTAACATTAAAAATTTAGTCATTAAAGTAAACTATTTTTCAGAGTATTGTACAGAATACTACAACATGTGAAAATAATTAATTTAATTTGTTTTGCTAATTAAAAGTATTGAATAAAATAAATCTCTAATTTCCAATTATGTGCAGTTTTCGTTCACTCATAACTTTCCAATCGCACAATCCTAAGGTAAACTCGAATAGCAACATTTTTTTCTCCTTTTCCTATTTAATTGCATATTTGCCAAATCTATAAGACTGCAAGCGTGAATGTAAACTTCCGCCTCAAAGACTTCTGTTACTTCAGAGATACTTTTTCCTTGCTTGAATTAATCAAAAGGATATTTTTGCGAAGAGCATGACTCATGAGCGAAGCATTATATCATTGAAATTCCTTCAACAGCACATATTATCGTGCTACGCAAAGAGCAGCAAAAGTGGCAACGTTGATTAAAAAGGAGATTTGGTCATCGTGATCGACTCACTGTCTTCTCAATCTTTAAAAAGTAATTTTTGCCAAATTTGTTTACCTTGCTCATTATCAATTAGGAGCTGATGTGCAGGCACAACATTGCCGTGTCCCAAAGCTGGCATGTCCAATTGGTAAGTGTCTTGAAGTCGAACCAAAGCCTGCGCTGCTCCATTCAGATCTTCTGCCTGTGATTGCCATGAAAGCAAATGAATGCAAATGAAGAAACGAAATGATGAGTATCATCGAAAAAAAGTTTTAGATTGTAGTATAGATACGTGTAAATATGAATTTTGGTAGCGTTAAATATGTGTACTTACCTGTGGAAAGTTGGTGCCTTTTCGGAACCCTTCAACCCAGTTGTGTACACCTGAAAAGAAATTTTTTATTCCTCCACGTCACCAATTCACTCATCCTTGCTTACTATCATTATTTCATTGACTTTGAAAGTTTTGGTGTATTAAGTAAGAACTTGGCGGGATTATATAAAGTTTTTTGGGGGATATATTAAACAATCATATGTAGCAGGTAAACCTTTTTTCGTTAGAAGTTTGTCATGCTGAACATGGTATTATCATACAAAAGAACATTTGCAGCTTTCTTCATAATCAAATAAACAATGCAACAGTTTTTTTTAGCAACTTCGTGACAACCGTTTTGCATGCGGTACTTTTGAAACGTGCTCCACCAAACTTTGCAATAATTATTGTGGTTTTATACCATGGCTTATTGTTATTGCATTGAAAACAAACTTCATTTTTTTTGTTTAACGTGAGAGATTCCATGACGCTTCGTAATAATTACTACATACATATCCATATTTTGTCATAAATCAGTGCCACGTGACAAAGTATTATCAGTTGCCTTTAAATTGACACTAATGGATTGAACAAATAGCTTGCTAAAAGATATTACATCAATCTTGCATCCAACCGCAACGCTCAAAGCTTTGCAGTGCACAAAATGACGATGATGATAATATTTTTTTTGCTTCAAGATCAACGAAAACAACAGCAAAAAAAAGTTGACATACTTTTACTTTTACTCTAAGGTTGCTTATGCATTTTTTTCTCTCCCTCTTTTTTTCAAATAAAAATTGTATTATTTACTGCTCCATCATCATTTTTTTGTGCAGAGCAATGAAGCATTCACCACCACTTAACTCAGCAGTGCAAAAATACTATGTCTGAATGGTAATTTGTGTAGGCTAGTTTCTTTGTTAACAATGAATTAAACTTGTGTTCGTGTGCAGCCTCCCTCCCCCCTCCAAAAAAAATCTTCAACTACATAACTCGTCTCAGGTGATTGCATAATGGTGCATCCGAACCAAAAAAACTATCTTACTGCAATGCTCACACACGTAACCTCATTAGTGTACGTACACTTTAGTGGGTCCCATTCAAGTTTCATTTTTTTTTTTCAAGTATACAATAACAGCATAAACAAAAATTGGTTCCAAAAAAAATAATATGTCTGCTACCTACCTCATTTAATACCTGTTACGTTACTCCACAGATCCCAAACAAAGAGCGAAATATCCTCCGCTATTTTTATACATAAGTATCTGATTTAAAAGTACAGAATTTCATGGTTGACACGAACCAAAGTACCATCATCAGCATCACGTCGTGCCACTTTTTTTTTCTCGTTCAAACACTCGTTTTACAAATGTGGATTATCTATGTATATACATATAAAATTTTTCCCAATTACCTCCTTGAAAAATTGAATGAAATTCGACACGGTTCATATGCTACGGATGTAAGGTAGTAATCATGTAACTCGTAACTGTTTTACAAAAAAAAATCAATGAAGAAAGGACTGCACCATTACCTCATTCAAAATAACAGAAAAAAATGATAAATCCCTTTTGCCTCAGATAATGTGCTGAGTAAAGAAGTCCGGAAGTGGAATGTAATAAATATTACGACGAAGAAGCTACAACTTAACGATCAGTTGGCAGTTGGACAAGCAAACAGGTTGATAAAAAAGGAAGATTTTATTTGGCGAAGCTGCACAAATGAAGTCCTTTTGTGAGCAATATTTGGGTATCCTTCTATTAGCTTCTAATAGTATATCTTCAATCATAATAAATATGATAGTAGTGCCCACTACGTACACGGATGATTTTTTTATTGTATGGAGGAGGTAAATAAATAACAAAAATGAAATGGCAGGAGATGGATGCAAAAGAAGTGCGAAATGCGAAAGTAGTTTTTTTTTGCTGAAGTGGTATTAAGCATTCCTGTCATTCGAAATTAAAGCAATGGAGGTACTAGCAAACTGTAATAAGACATGTCGAAACTTCCATAGAAACTTAATAATTCCCTAAATTTGCCTTTTTGTAATTTATTACTTCATATTACATTATTATTATTACTACTATTATGATATTAAAATGACATGCACTTTTCTCGCTAAAATTATATTAACTGTCCTTCTTATCATTAAAAATATTATGCTTTGCGAAATGGTATGAATAGCTCTTCAGAATACATTTCAATTTTTTATTCTAAATTCAGAGTGCAGAAAAAAACAGTGAGCATCATCATTGGAAGGGATCCTTAGAACTCATTATTGTTATCGAGAAAATAGAGTGGAGCACAGTCGATACACAATAGAAATAGGATTTTTTTGGCGATCTTTGACAATGCAACCAAAAATTGTAGGTATACATATGTAAGTATTTATATCTTCTGTACAAGTTGCCAGCTCACTGTGGTCCTCTTTTCAAAAATGAATCTGTATGCCTACCCAGGACCGAGGAACATCTTCATCTCATTATTGCCATCATTATAACAGTAACCATCATGGTGACTGCAACAAATGCTCATCTCTACATGCACACATCGGCCCTTACAAAGATCGCACTTTTTGAGGCAGCAGCAGCAGCAGCGCAATCTAAAATTCTAACTCCTGCTGGTATCTTTTTTTGCGAAGATAAAGTAAGAAAACTACAGAAAAAAATGCGTGCAACATGAATCCCTCGTGTCCTCACATTACACACACGCTTACAAGTCCTATTAATCTCTTCTTCTTGTTTCTATTAACTTTTTTTGTAGCCGACAACTTCTTTTTTTTTGTAGTGATACACTTGAGCGTGTCCGATCCCAACAGTGCAAGATTTGCAGCAACTCATATTAACAATGTATTGAAATGACACGAGATGTAAATATTTAATGGAAATTTCATAAGTTTTGCTTATTTTTCTGTTCGCTGAAAGGGAGAAGATAACTCTTTTAAGAAATAGAATGGCTGCACTTTTCTTTGCTCACTCAAAAAAATATCTCCATTTTTTATCTATTTTTAATTCAAGAAAGTGTTAACATGAATGAAAATTGCTTATCGCCGTCTATTAAAACTTATTATGGTTAGAGTTTGAAACCAGCGTTGAGAAATTATTTTAATGAATAACTCTGCAAGTTGCAACTCAGAGATAACATTTTCATTCCCGAATAGTAGACGGTTGACTGACTTGAGCCACTCTTCGTGTGTGTATGTGTGTGTACCCAGACTACAATCGGGATTATCAAATCTGTGCAGTATGATGGGTGCGAAGGCGTCAATACAAGAGAGTTAATGGCACTTAATTTTCATTTCGCTTTTAGTTTCTCTATTTATGATTGCAAATGCATTGTACTCTCGTGCTGTATTGTTTGCGGCCCTTCCGTAGATCCTGTGGTGTTTTCGGTTGCGCGAGGGAGGACAACCTGCGCAAGCAAGGTGGTGTCGTGAGATGAGATGAGTGACACTTCACAGCCGTTTAACACGACGCCTTCGTCCAAGACATTTTCGCAAACAAAGCACAATATCTGCGAAAATGTTAATTCTATGTTTGCATTCTGTACACAATGTGCGGGACGAACTCCTAGGCAAACTTGATGCCTTTGGGACTGAGGGCTTATAATAAAGTAATTGCTACAGTAATGTCATAGGCACACGGTGAGCAGAAAATTGTGATAATAATAGTAAAATCTATGCATTTATTTACATGCATAGAAATCTTGTTAAGGACAATCAAGACTCAAAGAAAATGTCCCTTCTCTTTAAGTCATGCTGTTAAAAATGCGTTAATAACAGTTGGTAATGACAATAAAAGCTTCGTTTTTTAGCGCTCATGGTCACTTTACAATATCCTTCCGATCCTCGTGTCATCCCCGTTTAAAAAGCTTTTAATAGTATATTTGTGAGTGCGTGGGGATTTATACATATACATTATTGGGAGGTACAGATTTACCTGAGAAATTCTTTTTTTCAGCAAAGCAATCTTAATTTAGCACATGTGTATACGTTGTCGTCATCGTCATCCGGTCATTATGGCAAAAAGGATGAGAGGTGATATGCCTACTCAGATAATTCACAAGGAAGAAGTAGTTTTTTTTACCAGTATGGAACAATTTTTTTGCAAGTAATTTTCGTCCTCAACTACAAAATCCGTTGGTACAAAGGTGTTTCGAATTTGTGTACAAAAAATTGTAATTGCAGCGTTTAATTTCAAGCTTTTAAAAATAAGTGTCACTTGAGCATGCAATTGATTGTGACTCATTTTATTGTCAAAATGCTAGCATTTTTTTTTGCTGGTTCACCTGAAAACATGGAGGAAACACTTAATTGTTGCTACCGGGCTTGAATTGCAAACAAAAATTAAGTGTGAACTGCCGGGTCAGTTTTAGCATTCGTGAGATGTCGCCTAGTTTCATTACCTTAATTCACTTGATGCACCACAGGATTTAGAGGAGAGAACATATGTGGAGAGATAATATTCAGAGAAGGATTAAAGATATTTAAAATTTAAATCAAGTTAAATGAATGATCCTGAGTAGGAGTAAGTGACTTGCATTTCTATTTTCTGAGTTGCTAACAAAACATTTTTTTGTCAAGAACACCATCGCGCTGCTAATATTTTTTAGCATGCAACTGCTTTACTTTGCTCTTCTTTTTGCTGTGCAGTAAGATAGTAATATAAAGAGTCTCATATCATTTTTATGTGACAGGTGAAAACAGTACTTAATTAGTTAACATCTGCTACATTTTCTCAGGTTTTTTTTAAATCTGTAATTTCCGTTGTGAGCAAAACTGGCTTGTACATAACACATTTGATGGACTAACGCGTGTAATTACCATCAGCCATGTTTCGGATGGCAAAAGTAACGGTTTGACATTTTAACCAAATATTTAAACCATAAAGTAAGCGACTGGGTTACGGGCAAAGCAAGATCCTTTTATTCTCATCTGCATGTAAATCAGTATCCCTTTCAGGTCCCGTATATTATCATTTTGGGATTGTCAGAGTCACAATTTTACCTTCTCACATCTCTGCAACTAATGTGCACCAGAAGACATTAACCAGCCTCGTTTACGACTCTGTCATTTATTTTCTAGTGTGTATATAAATGCTTGTTTTTTACAACGGAGTGGTGACTTTCTTTACGCGGATTTTTTTTATTGTCGACAGTACAAATCTTTCATATTGTCCTCTTCATGCCCGCACGATGAAGCAATATGTATGAATGAGATCTGGTTCGAGATAAAAAAAATAGAAACTAACGATGCGCTACAGGGATGGTGGGTCATCCCTTCCCGGTTCGGGACATTAAAATAAGAATAATAGTAATATCTCTTTTTTTATGTTGCGAGGAGTTTATTGCTCATCGAAGTGAATCACCTAAGCCCAGGCTTATGGTCAATATTTTTTTTGTAGAGAACGCCAGTTAAAAAAATATGGCTTTACTATTGCAAAGTCATTTGGTGAATTGTAGGAGGCAATTACGGAGGAGAAATTCTGGCATACATCATTCTTTTTTATTATGCACATATGTGCGTTCGCAGATCGCCCTCTTTACTCAGTGTCATCAATACTAAAATATGACTAGAAAAAGCGTGATGAGCTGGCTGAAATGGAAATAAAAATCATTCATGGCTTTCCGTAAGAGTTGTTACTCTAAATTGAACACTAACAAACCTATTTTTATTATTCAAGTTGCATTTTCGAATGCCACTTGTATACACACAAAGGCGGGAGTAGTTATTACCTTATGCAGTTTCCTCCTTCACTCGTAACACCACCGACCAGCAAAGAAAGTGAGAGAAGAAGGAGTGGACATAACTTTCAGAAATGAAAATATTCAAATGAAGGCAAATTGGTATTGACAGCTATCACCTAGCACACAGCCCACTCTGCACACGCACACACACAAGCTAGCCATTACGGCGCTGTCTACAAATGAATAGATGAAGTTGTGTTTATTTTTACCTGTACTTAAAAATCAATTCAGTAAATGATGGTTTTCATCTTTAGAACGGAAGCATGCTCCTAATTTATTAGCAAATCTAATTTAGAACGCTATTTTTCCTTCGAGCTCCTTTCTTGCAAACTGATACAGACATTACTCTCTGCTGCACTCATTATTATTATTGTATTATTAATATTAAGAAGATGATCATGATTCATCGGAAAAAGATCTTTGTAGGATTCTATTCTTCCTTGTTCCATGGCAGCTCTTTGTCAAACACGACGTTTTTCTATACGCAAAGCCTGTCACAATATTATGCTTTCCTTGTCTTCAAGCCAACTTATAAAAAAGATGTAATGACCAACTAGAGCGAAGTGCACAACATGTTCATGGGTGTTCTTTCTGCCACTGATGAGTTTTAAAATTCATTTTCAAACAATGAAAAATATTCCACGGCAGAAGATACTTTTTTTTTGGTATTAAGCAAGTAAGTAGGATGAATGACTGAATCGTTCCGTGAACTGATTCGACACACACAAACGCGCCGTAGAAAAAAAAGGTCTAAAAATAAGGCTGATCAAACAAAGATATTTAATGTCTAAGCGTGAAACAAATATTAAAATACAAGAATTTGTTTTGCATCTTCCATTTCACAAAAAAAGCCGTGTGGTTTCACTTGCAGTCTAGAAACTGCAAACGATTTTTTTTTCAAAAGCGCACTTTAAATATTAAATATCTTGAAAAAATATAAGGAGCATTTTGTAATAATAATCATAATAATAAACATCTCCACGACAAGAAACTACCACCGTCAATTTTTTTTCATTGTGCGTATATTATAAAGAAGAAGAAAAAAAATCGTGTCATAATCAATTCTTTTCAACTTACAATTTTTTGGGGGAATTATTATTATATTTCTTGAGTATGGTACATATTACCTACGCCACTTTCCTCACTGTGTTTATCATGCATGACCTAATACTGGTAAATTTGGTGTAATCTACTATTCATGTTTCCGTATTTAACCAGCACTAAGAGTCCTGACTGATCATGATGCTACTTGAAGATAAACTGGCAACACTTTATCTTTTTTATTACATTCATACCCTTTTCTTGCCACTTTGTTTTGAAAAAAAAATAATAATAAAATGGGGTTTAGTTTAATTGTTTACAAAATATCGTTTTCAATTTGTCATCCATGCTACCACATGACAACCGCAATTTTTCAATACGACCACAATTGCATATAATTCTGCGTGTAGCCCTTTTTTTCGTATATGAGTTGCATATTTTATTACTGTTTTATTCACCGTGAGCACTTGTGCAGCTTTGTGACAGCGTGAAACTGCGCGTGGAATGGTTTGTGTACTCTGGCTACCACGCAAAATCTGGTGCGAAATCTAATGGGTCTGTGACAGGTAGACCGAAAAGTGGGATGCATTTCCAAACAATCAACTTTACTCTCCTCTCTGCAGTCTTCAAAGGAATGTACATACATTTCATTGAGCAAAAAACGTTTCTGCCACTTTTACAGCTTTCTGCTGGTGCGATTAAAGAAGTGACACTCATGCATATTTAGACATTTATCCACAGACACAAGAATGAAATGTGGGAGCGCAAAAAAAGGGACTGTCATTGTTGAACATGTACTTCATCATTATCATCTGCATTTATGTACAATAGTAGCTCACAGGAAGTGTTCGTAGTCCCGCTGCCATTTGTACCTGTCTGTTTTTAGATTTTTTGGTGGATCCTCGTTCAGTAGTATTTAGAAAAATATAATGACAGTAAATAAATGCCCCTGTTACAGTTACTGTAACTAACAACAACTAAACCAACTACTTTCATTTTTTTCCTAATGGATCTGATTAGGTGGTTAATGTAGGTATAACTTTGACAAATGTTTGGTAGACGTACCGGTGCTGTAATTGGCGATGGCACCTAAAGACAACTGGACATCTTCCCAATCGGCTGTTAATCGGCGAACGAGCAGATAAGCGTCCACAGGATGCTCCACAATACCCCTCGGATGACTGCGTCCATTCACGAGGAATTGTTTTTGAGACTCGATGTATCTGTTTGGGAAGGCAGCATTACAACATTTCTCATGTTCATAGTTAATGTTTCATTTGAGTGGCACATTAAAAAACACATTTATTATGTGAGCTAAATTGTATGTTTAGAAGAGGTACATGCCACAAGATAAAAATGATGACACGTTTTGAATACATGTAAACGTGTGTTTTTATTGATCAGTCTGAACCGGAATGAAAATAGGACTAACTTTCTGTTTCATTCAAGCATCCATTGAAAAACCAACGGTTTTTGTTTTCAACCATTACGACATGCATACAAACAACCAGACGGAGTAAGAAGTCGAGTCGGCTTTCAAAATCGTCTTTAATACTACTCATTAATCACACCTGAATGGATGGAGGTTTGGTGTGTTTTTTTTGTCAGAAATTTTAATTAAATGATGTTGACGAAGAACGGTTTCTCGTTCGACATACCTTGTCATATTTAACAAGATGATGACACTCTGAGACTTCTCAGAACGTCAATTAAAACTATGCCAGTTCGTTTTTTTTTGTAGAGTGTCAACAGAACAGTGGGTTCCCTAATTAGCCTAACTTGTTTGTCCGAGCCGAGCCCAGTGGGACGTACAGTAATATTGTGCTGTCAGGAGACAATACTGTATTATCTTAGCTGCCATTGCATTATAATTTTGTTTTGTATGTTACCTCCCAAATGCACCCGTTTGGAGGTGCACCACAAACTGCAGTTTCATTATAAAGTTCCCCAAAGAAACAATTAAAACTAGAGCTAAATATACAGTAATATTGTGCTGTCAGGAGACAATACTGTATTATCTTAGCTGCCATTGCATTATAATTTTTGTTTTGTATGTTACCTCCCAAATGCACCCGTTTGGAGGTGCACCACAAACTGCAGTTTCATTATAAAGTTCCCCAAAGAAACAATTAAAACTAGAGCTAAATAAAGAAGAAGCAGTATTTGCATAAAGTATGACTAAATTGCACGTTACAATAGAAACACCTCTCTGATTATTCTTTAAATATCTACGACGGACGAATATTGTTTGAGAAATACAATAAAACAACGAAACGTCAAGACTGATTAGAGAAAATATTGAAAATAGAATTCCAAAAGACTCGTGCAATTAAATGCATCAACCACATCTCAAGAAAATGGTTACTTGTACATTTTCCTTTCCTTTTAGCGTAACCAAAATGAAGCATAAAAAAAGGGCATACGACTCTCCTGCATTTTTTGTTTGTCATGTGGAATAATACCAGTGCAAAAAACAGATGAGGAAATGAGGTAGGAAAATTTAGAAATAGATCCCGTTTTCTAAGAACAAACTTACGTGCAGGTACCCAAAAAAAAGTTTTCTAATAAATACAAAAACCTAAGCAAAAAAAATGAGAAAAAATAGTTGAAACGGGAAAGTTTGCGATTTTTTAGTTCAAATGAGCAAGCTTATTTACACCTTCCTTTTTACAATAAAAGATAAATGAGTTAGTGTGAACACCACCCAGAGAACTATTTACATTAAGGTGATTCCATCATTGAACTCCGAACTTAACAAAAAATGTACCATCACGGTCCTGGCTACCATGTCGGACATCAGCTTATTTTAATTTTAAACTGTGAATCATCAAAATTTTCCTGCCATCAATCTCAGCACACCTCCTTCAAGATATGCACACTCAGCACTTGGATGTTGTTGTAGCGTCGACATGAAAAATGACATGCCTGCGTAATCAACAATCCATGATCATTGTTGTGTGTACTTAGGTACTCATATACTCGCCTTCAAGAGAACAATAGAGGGATGGCTATCTATCATTTGAAAACGTGACAGGCTTTCAAGCCGCGAGTTCACAGCTTGGAGAATCCTTCAAAAAAAATTGTAAAACGTGAACTAGTTTACGGACAGAAACCATAGATAATCGGTACATGACATTATTAGGAAAAAAAGATTGCCTTCCCTGAGTACCCATTTTTAATTTCCTTGTATTAATTTTATGACTTTTATGCCTACTTCACTCACATGTATGATGGTGCCAATCATGCAATTTGTGAACCTACATGTTTCCCTCCGGCCATTATTATTACCAAATAAAGATCAGACTTACGACTTGATAATGTTTGCTTTGCTGATTGTGTAGTCTACGAATGTGTCCAGGAGCTCGACAATCTGTAGCTCGTGCTCAACCAGATCCTCAAGTTTGGAAGTGGATGAAAATAAATCCTCCCGTTTTCCCTGCAAGTCTGATTTCATCTCTCCGGTTCCGACGGTGGCAGCTGCTCTCTCAAAGAGGAGACAGCTTATCAGGAAAACTGAAATTGTAGTTGGGTAAAACAGCAGTCTCGCTGCAGAGCTCTTCCTGCTCCGATCCATTCTCTTTGTTGTGTTAGAACCATGTGCACACTCTACCAAAAACTTATCGACTCCTTCCCCACTACTCTTGTTTACACTCAGAACAATCGGGTAAAAAGCTTTCAGTGTCATCTTGCTCACGAATCAGTCTATTTTTTATGAGTAAATGCTTTTTATGCAGTCACATGGACCACGTTGAACTGCACATTAAGTTCGTTTTTTTACTCAAAGAAAATTACATCCGTAATGCCCGTTTTCCCCCAAAAAATCCATTTTTGTTACTTGGCTAAACTAGATTGTAATTTAGTGTTAGTTCACTTAGCGTGCGCTATAAAACTTCGAGAAAGATAGAAGGTTAACGACACAATTTTCATTGCACATCTTGTTTTCCTCGCGACCAAGCACACTCTTTTTTTTAAGTAAAAAAAAAACGAAAATGTTGTTGGTGTATTGCCACTACGGCAGAAAATTTGTGACTAACTGCAAAATGCACTCTAACAACCTTTATTATTGCACATTACAGCAGTCGAAAAAAAAACTCTTCTCCTTGTTTCTCTCTACAAAGATCGCTCCAAGTCTGAAGATGTCTCTGACAAAGTCATAGTCATAATATAGCGCTTTGTGGTTTGTAGTTATGCATGCGCCTTCCTTCGCCATTCTTAACTCAACACTACATTAAGGTTCTCCTTAGGTATACATATGTACTTTACCATCATCGCCAATGCCTTGAATAACCTACGCTCACTAAAAAAAATCTGCCGAGATTTCAGCCATGTACGTAACAACCGAAGAACATTGTTGAATATTGTTAATCTGTCGTATTGATAAGGCAAGGCAGCTTTACAGCACCTAGCTACTACCTTTTTGTCGTGCAACTTGAAAGGATATTTTTGTCCTTTGTACGAAGAGCTACAAGAAACTCAATAGAAGTATTATTGGCTAAACTGACTTGAAATTACAACGTAGGTATATGTCTTTTTATGAATCATTGTTTTGTAGAGAGCACGTGCGTGTACCTTGAACACTTCATCTTGTCATTGTGACTTGAGTCCGCTCTGTGAGAAGATGATTTTACAGTCTTGAAACTTCAAAAATTGCCATCATTGTAGAATTAGAGAAGTCGCAAAAGACACACAAAAGTACAGTGCGGGCGGACGCATGCCAATCATGAATCTGTAATGACTCAAGCCGGATTGACTGTTTTCATCTCTTTAAGAAAATCATATAAAAAAGAGCGACGCGACGCAATTCCTTCGTTGTAATATCTAATTTGTTATAGTTGATTACCGGAGCCCCAATTGAATCATTGTTAGGTTTTGATTGTAAAATTCGTCATGCTGCAATGAAGCAACTGAAACAATTACAGCTGCTCCCTTTGAAGGAAAATCCTAAATAGATTGTATATAAAGAGAATTGTTGCTTCATTTCATCTCGCTTCAGATGCTTAAACAAGTCGGCGTAGATAAGTAAGTATAAAACATAAATTTGGAGCAAACCTCTTTCCACTGATGATCATTCTTACATCTTAAGAAGCCAAGATTTAATTTTTTTGTCATATTTGGTTCACAATGCACACAGACTTTGTGAACCTCTCACGGAGCACAGCAGCAGTCAGACGAATAATCATGCAAACACTAGTCATATATTTTTAAAATATTGATCAATAAAGGAATGATAAATGAAGGGTTAAGAAAGTAAAAGTTGATTTGCTGGGCTACCGTGTTACAGCGAGAAATGGTTTGTGTACACAAGCGCGCATAATAAAAAAGGAAAGAGCTATATGAAGATTACTGTGATGTTCAATGTTAGTGGGAGATATGAAGAGGGTAAATGGTAAGTAAAGTAGTTGGTCCTTTGTCCATACGTCTGCCTCAGTTCCATCATCCTCCGATAAATGGTTTAATACCGAGTATTCAATATTATCAGTCTTGTTTAGTTTGCTGTGATACTAATGGTAACATTAAACGCTGTTGACACAGGTACAAATGGCCCTCGTAAGGAAAACAAGGCGGACAAGCTCTCGGCATTAAAAACACGAATAATAATAATCATAACATGAAACGTGTGTGTTTTTTTCTCTTTATTTCTTTATTATTATAGTATTAATGCATATTATTGTTATCATCATCATAGTTCCAATAATGCAGCATAAATGCTTGAAGTATGGCCCTTAAGTAAGTGCAGATGAGCCCAATTGCTGAGGTAATAAAAAGCTAGTAATCTTATCAAACAGCCAATCCATCCAAATCCAGCTTCTGTCAACCTTCGTTCCCTACAAAAGCGATGATTACTGTTTTATATGCTTTCATTCAGCTACCGTGCCTGCGTAGGTGTAAATACCTTTCATGACATTTTATGTTATTCTTTTATGAACCTTGATCGAATAATCATCTCCATTTTTTATACTGTCACCTAATTACCTCTTATTAGCCAACTTCGAAGGAGCGGAACGAGGATAAGTTATACACGAGAAAACCTTGAAACATCACATCCACGCTTTAAGTCGTAAAAGCAATGTTGCAACATTGACCACGGATCCACATATTAACATGAATTTCACACAAAACTATACGGCACTTCTTACTTTATTACCCCAACTTTCCGAAGACAAATGGGTCAATCCATTCCATTACTTTGATTAGTCGTAAATTATTAAAAATTGAATAAGTGATTAGTGCTTCCATAAAAAAATTCTACTGTAATTCTGTGCAACTTAGCGTCGCTAATTATTCATAAAAATTAGAGCGGACCAAAGGATAATGGCCTCACCACAGCACCGTCTTCCATTTTATGATTATCATCGGCACTGTGACATTCTGCTGTGAAACGTTGAGGTGAACGTTGGCTATTCTCAAGAACATCTAGAAAAAAAACGGAACTGTGGAGGGCCAAATGAAAATGGCGAGTGGTAATAATAATAAGTCGTTTCGAATCGACGATCTACTGAAGGACGAGCAGGAGGAAAATATGTTAGGTAGAGGGTCCCGCGATGGATCTGCAGTTGGGGGTCCAACTCTTCAGGAAGCTAAAACTGACAAAACTGATCCAAGGGTTGGGGTGGAAGGGGACTCTCAGGTGCTGTCTAGACCACTGGATTTCTCGCGATCTCGCCAGGTTGAGGAGAGTGCTAGTGACAAGTATACTCCGCAGCTGGAGGAACTCCAACCGAGGATGGCGCTGAATGTGAGCAATACCGCGGACACCATGCTGGTTTGCCATCACCCGCAATATCCAATGGCGATGCCGGCACACTCCGGTGGAATGGGGAGTCACTCCATTCAATACGTTGGATCTGAAATGGAACGGAAACAGGACCCGTTTCATCATCATCCCCATCACCATCATCATCAGAGTCATGATCAGGCCTTGCTTCCATATGGATTCGACGTCCACAGGATGAATCCAACTCGGACGAATTTCATGCGCCAACATCAAGTCGCTCCGTCTGCCGCGCTGATGATGCCAGCTTACCAGGCGATGCAAGGGGGCATGTTTACGCCGGCTCCGTATGAACTTGCTCTGGGACACTTCAGCGGGATGGGTCACTTGAGTGTTGCGGCACCCGGGGGTAACCTCGCTGATGGGGTTTATGAGAGAATGGGCTGCAGTAACGAGCGAGTTCACTGTAAGTTTTATTGTTGGTGGAAATGCATGTTTTATGATGACATTTTTAGGTTTTCCAAAATTGTTCCAAATTCGTTTTGTAAGTTTCTCATATCTCAGATCTTAGCAAACATGTGTTTGCCAACCACGCATGAGCAAAAAGTAAGTCAAATAATATGTCACAATGAAAACACACCTAATACGCCGTTTGTAAACGAAGCAGTTTGTTTATGAATTTTTTGTTTAAACCGAAGACTTTGAAATCTAAAGAGTCAAAAGTAAACGAAGCCGGAGACATTTTATCTTATCTGGCTTGTCGGCACGACAAAGACTTATTTGGACTCAATATTGTTTTCACATGTGTGATCGATTGCATGTTGTATTGGTACAATGGCATTGGCAAAGTCAACATCGGAGATCCTCCTGAAAGCAGCGAACATACTTACCAGTGCAGTTTTAGCTTTCAAACCGTCGATGCACCTTTAAAGAAATTTTTTTTATTGTCACATCTCCGTTGATGGATTTGTCGTGCGAGAAACATATAAAGACTATTTTAATTTGGCTTGCCTATCTTTGCAGTGACAACATTTAATATTCCAGTCTTCTTGCCAAAAGTTTTCGATTCCGGTGTGACCCTTTTGGAACAAGTCTGCAGATTTTCATACTTTTAAATGCATTCCAATTATTTCAAAACCTTTCGTTTCAAAATGGCGGCAGAATCAAGTCATTCATTATACTATTTGTAGATACATTCTTCAGCAAATATTTTACGTGAGAATTCTCCGGCTGAGTTCATTTTATTTTTGCATATCTCCTGTAATATTTGAGATGGACTAATCTCTCCTGAGTATCACCGGAGATTGAATTCTCTCCATTGCCGTGTGATCGGTCGATCATAATGATAATAATGTAATCCCTAAACAAGCCAAGAGGTTGATTGAATGAGGTTTTGATACAATTTTTGTCGATTGTCGACCAACAATAAATTCGTGGCTTCGTGTAATAACATCGTTTAATTTGACCACAATCGATTGCGTAGATAACGATAATGTCAAATATAAATCCTAATAGCAATGACGCAACCTAGCTAATCCTTTAAGCCCCACTAAAATTACTTTTTAAAAAATCATTTACAACTTAGAGCAAATATACTTTGGTATATTATCAACGCTGTTTTTGCGCATTACATGTGCATATCAAATTTGCTACATGTAACGCAAACAATTATTCTTGCTGCAATCAGCCCATCAATATACGAGCAAGTTTTTAGACACTTTCAAGCAACTGCCATGTAGCATTCTTGTCTTATCTGCCCTGTTAAAAGAAGAATTCTGTTCTGAGGTGTAGTACAATTTTTCTTGTATAAATTCTGCTCAACTTCAGATTCACTCTGGATATTGACATGTTTTCGGTTAAGAAAATGGAAATGTTTGGTTTTATTCGAGTTTGAAAAGTTTCTCTCCTAATAATTGTCCTAACAATTTTGAAGCAGGAAACGACAGGGGAATAAACACTTGTTTGGTTGATGCATTCGACAAACACATGTTTCTGAATGACACAATTCGATACTTGATGCATGTTCACGTCAGAATCGGGCAGATTAATTAGTTGTTCTGTGTGTTATCTTGCTAATATTACATTATCTTTGAAAAGTCATCAAAAAATTGAAAAGGAATCAATTTTACTACCCTCGCCAGAGGTAATAATGAACAATAATGACTTACATAGGTAGTCATTAATTGATCATGAAACTTGCGTAAATGAGAGTGGCTCTGACTCTGATTTTGGAATGATAAGGGAACAAAGGCAGAATTCCACACATACACGTTATATTAATAGCCACAATATATGTTATGGCTGACTATCCATCAAACTAATCATATCTGTTTGAACACTTGCGGACACAGTAAAAATTCACTTCCCACAAGGTTGGAGAGTAGTAATTCCTGGTGATTGACGGCACACAAAAACTCAGCTGGTTAACAACCCTAATCAATTATAGTGAATTATGCTTCAGATAAGTAACGAGTAAAGGTGTCGGCTACTTAAAGTCTCATCTACCGGGCCAACTGTGGCCGATTATTCATACTTCGAATGGTATTTTTTTAAAATCCTTTTTAATGCAAAATCATGCAAACATTTTGCTTGCATTTAGACACATTGGCGTCAACACGATTCGCATGGATTAATTTCTTTTTGATACACAATATATGTATATATTCTTTATTGTAAAAAAGATCCAACTTTTGGCACTGTACAGATTTTTAGGAATGCAATTTTAAATGCATGTTCATTTTTTCCAGACTCGTTGTTTCCGTTTGCACGTCACTCTTACTCATCCCAGTGCAAGCGCAAGGGTGGGCAGATTCGCTTCAACAATGCGCAAACAAATCAGTTGGAGAAGGCGTTTCTTCAGCGCAAGTATCTCAGCGCTACGGATAGGAAGAAATTGGCTCAAACTTTAGGACTGTCTGACCGACAAGTGAAGACTTGGTTTCAGAACCGCCGTGCGAAGTTAAGGAAATGCAGTGGTGGTGCTGGAGCAGAAGGCGAGGTGAGTTTTAGTGGATTGAATATCATGTTTGCTGCAATCTATGCAACCAGATTATCAGGACTTGTATACGTGAGCAATTTTTATCAGAGATTCAGAACCATAAATTATCTGGTAGCAACTTGAGTTATCCCCGGTTGCAACCCATTCATATTTCTAGTCTCTCACGTGCAATATTTTAATCTGGATTAAAAATATGACGAAAGCGATTAGGATTATGTGGTGCACTGACGTCTCCCTCGTTCAAATTGCAGATGGTCGAGTCGCCCCAGAATCAGCATCATGAGTCATTCCAGTATGACCGCGCTCCGTTTGGAAGTCCAGATTCCGTGGATGCATAAATTGCGGATTATTTACCGAACAAAACATAATATATAACTTTTTGTTTGGCAATGTCGAGAATAAATAATCTGCACTGATTTTTTTTTCAATTTATGACAACTTGCTCACTACTGCGTTTATTAATTTATCTTCCACTTTTAAAAATTCCATAACAATGTGTAATTAGTTGCATGAATGTTAAATTGATTGGAATAATCCTATTTTATACCGGCTTAAGCTTGAACGCTCATGACTACAGAACATGCTAGTTAAAAAGTATAACCAAAAAAGCAACTTAAGACTGAAGTGGATACGGGTAAATAGTTAAAAAACGGCTGAGTTTTGCTTTACAACGTGCTTCATGCTCAAACTTTTACCACATTTTCCCAATTCCATAAATACGTACATTAAACCTAGAAGAGTAAATCTTACGCTAATTTTAATGACAATAGGGAAGCACACCGATTTCACTATTCGAAGAGATATGTAACAGCGAATGTGCTACACATTGAATCCAAATGAATGTTGCTATTTTCATACAATTGTTTCAGCGGCAGGTTGGAGAGATCTCAAATTAACAAATTCTTGGGAGATGTAGTCAGCGAGCTCGTCCAACTCTTCCTGATTTTTTATAACAGCCTGATCAACTGAGAGAGACACTCGAACTCCACCGTTGTAAGAAAGAAACATGATTCCTAGACCTGTAATCGAAACAGATTGAAAGTTAGAGGATGACTTTTTTTATAAAAAACATCCCTTTATCAATAATTATTAATTGTGGTCACCTGCACTTCCTCTCATGTGGGGAACCCAACTAATCACTTCAGTACAGTACTGCCTCTTGAAAAATATGGCGGGAAAATTGGGACCTGGAAAGTTGGAAATAATCATGGTCGTCATCCAGTTCGTGCCCCAAATGTCCGTCAACCAGTTTGGTGCAGAGAGCAGGAAGGGCACTGTGACAAAATTCGTAAGCAGAATTGGAGATTTTTTCAAGCTCATCGCTGACTTGTTCGCTATCTGCAGTCGCTTTCGTGGGCATGGCTCATGCACTGGAATGTCGAACACACCAAGAGTCCTACATTCAAATTTAATAGTGATTAATTCTGGAAAGCACATTACAGTAGTGGTTACACACAGGTTGTAATGAACCTACCAATGATTTACGAGAGCATCCATTGGATGATTCTTCCAAGGCATTGGACTCAATCCCCTCATAACTGTCGAATTCCGTGGTCCAAGTCCTTTTGTTTTAAGATAACTGTGAATTCCACCACCCAGTCCGGCTAGCAAAGTTGCGGTGGCACAAACTCCAAATTTCTTGCTGATGGCTTTCACTTGTGGGAAGGAGATACTTTCAGTGATGGCGAAATTCCATTTCTTTGTCAGTTTGGTGGAAGGGAGGTGCCAAACAGTTTTGTCGACGTGAAGGAAGAACTGCATGAAATGGAAATACGGTGTGAGGAGGATGATGGCGATATAATTACAAAATTGCTTAAGTGGTGAAATGCGACGAACAGGTGCTTCCGGAAGAACTTCGTTCGACTGTCCACATAGATTGTATATAATAAGCTTCATAATGGAGTACCCATCTGCAATAGCGTGATGAATTCTTAGTACCACTGCACACTCCACATCCTTATCGCCACCCAAACCCAACGTGTTTATTGGAACAGTCGGCTCGACATTACAGTGGAGCACCGGTGGCTTCCTCTTGTATTTCTTCACCACCAGGGCTTCCCAAGGAGACATGCCGTAAGGGAATGGTTTTGTCGCGAGATGGCCCATAACCTTCATTAACTGCTCCTCCGTGACAAAGTCTTCGTTATTGTTTAAGTCATCAAATTCTCTCAAGTCGAGCAAGCGTACGTGGTCGTCAAGAGAGTATTTCTCTCGCTTCCAAAATGTAAAACCCAACCAGCTTTCAAAGAAATAAGTTAGTTTGAGGAAACTCAGTTCCCCCTTCTTGTTCCTGCCTTCGATGACTTCCTTTTGAAACACTTCTCGAACGCGATCGACATAGTCTTCGTTATTGTTTAAGTCATCAAATTCTCTCAAGTCGAGCAAGCGCACGTGGTCGTCAAGAGAGTATTTCTCTCGCTTCCAAAATGTAAAGCCCAACCAGCTTTCAAAGAAATAAGTTAGTTTGAGGAAACTCAGTTCGCCCTTCTTGTTCCTGCCTTCGATGACTTCCTTTTGAAACACTTCTCGAACGCGATCGACATCCCCTTCTCTGGTGAGTGTGAGGAGAATAGTTATCATGCATTCGCAGTTCTTTGAGGTTTTATCCAAACCAACTATGGCATCCCTTGGGCTCATGATTCCTATCCAGTCGGGATGGCATATTTTTTGAAGAATTATCACAAGAAATCTGCCATAAAAAATGGACACAAGTCAAAACATAACTTGTCTTGGAGCGTGACTGTGGCATCCGGAAAGCATACACTGGAAAAACAAAAGGATTTTTAAATGCTAAATTGATGAATACCTGTATATGTAAATTGGCGTCATGAAAGTCAAAAATATCGGTGTGATGACCAGATAAACACAAAAACATATTATAACTAGCACCGCCTTGATAACTCCTGACGAAACTTTCTTCATCGTGAACCCACATGACCCACCCCGTGAGCCAGTAGGCTGCTCCTGTTTTGATTCCATTTTTGTGTGAAAAAAATGTCCCGAATCACTTCAACTTGCAAAGGATCGCCGTCCACACAAGCGACTTATGCCACTCACCTGCAAATTGATCAGTCTCTTCATGACTCCAAAATTGTACTGGATGGGCTTGCGAAACGCAGCAAGTTATTTTTGTGGGCCCTGTTAGATAGGAATTTCCGCAGTTATCCTCATCTTCCACATTTCTGTATGTTGTGGTAACTTCCCTTCCTCGCAGTGTTTTGATGTGAATGTACGTAGTAAACATCTTTTGCGCTTCAACCTTCCATCCTCTTAAGAATGGGTTTAAGGACGGCCAGCTAAAAAAATTATCATGTATGCCTATAAACAATAAATCTCTCTGATACTATCTGATCATACATTGTGGCAATGTTTGCAACTTGAGTGCAAATTTGCAAATATGGATTCCTACTCGAGGTGTGTAAAGGTGTGAGGGAACTGTCGTAAAAGATTTTCGGCAACTTTGTGAACAAAGTATTGCAGTCCACCTCATGCTGGTTTCCAACTTGTGATGCAGCTTGCTGCCGCACTACTAACCATCAGACCAATTAAGATGTGCCCCTTTATTAGCAATGCCCAAAATGTCCGTAATAAAGTTGATTGCGGATGTTGCGATGTATCTCGTCTTGGTAACTTCAACTTCTAGCTTATGGGGGCAATGTCACTCCTTCGAGGACGCTCACAGATAAGCACAACAACAACTCCGAGAGCAAATCATGTTGCCCATGCATGAGACAGGATGACGCTCTGCAAACTTTTACAGGCACCTTCATATTCATAGCAGGTGATTTGGAGTATAGCTACGCGGTGTGTGTAAGTTTTGCGTAAGTAAAAAAATATGACAGCTACACTCTATAGCTTTGAACTGTAAAGAAGTTCACTTTTTTATTGATTTCAAGTGACCACAACAACAATCAAATCCGTGATTTCATGTATGCTCAACAAAATGTGTCTATATTTCATAGTTCAAGTGAGAAATACGATACACGTGCGCCATTCACATATTGCCTGTTTCATTTGCTAATTGTGCGTTTGATTGGATGTATTATTTGTTGTGCAGAAAATCGCAACCATTTCTGCACCGCTTACGACTTTTGTTGACAAAATGGAGTCAAGGAGAGACAGAGAATGCNTGACAAAATGGAGTCAAGGAGAGACAGAGAATGCTTCAATCTAATTCTTATTGTCTGCGTTGGTGCAAATGACAGTTTAATTTTTAAATGTATTTTACCCAACATCTGATTTGTCAACCCATTATATACGCCACTCATAACAACTGCTAACAGTCGTTATGTAAACCTATCCTTCCTTGTTAGGGTTTCCGGTGAAAATTAATGCTTTCAAATAAAACTAAAATTGGTCGTCGAAAAAATTGCCAACATGGTGCAATGAATTGATTGCGAGAGGGAGAAATCTGTTAATTTTCTTTCATTTCCGATGTTAATGCTTAATATGTAATTGTTTTGCCTGAAATTCATAATAAAGCTGGAAACAGTTGATGATTTATAGCCCACTGGAGTTTACTCTATGAAAAGTGCAAGAGAAAATTGACGAAACGATGAAAGCCAATCGGATGCCTTCTACTCTAACAACAAAGATATTGATTCATTTATTGTCACAAACACGTCTACATAAATTAAGAGTAATCAAGAGACAGTTCAAAAAGAAGTCACAATCACTATTGTCATACAAGACATGACTTGGTATGACATTAAACTGGACATTACTCTCATGGTAGTAACAATTATCAGACATATTATATGCATACATTAATTTTTTTAAGTACTAAAGAATTCATGTCAATCATACTTTCAAAACAACTCCAACATCACCAGGCGGTTTCCTGTGAAATTTAATAACAATTAAGGTACTAACAATTTGCATTCATTAACATATTTTTTTCTTGCTTACAAAGAGTGGAATTGAGAAAATTTTCCGAATAAAAATTAAAATTGCTTACATGTAGAGAACTTGTATTTTGTGATTGCCTTGGAACAATATTTTGGGATGCTAGATAGTGATTGTACAAAGATACTAACAACCATATTAAGTTAACATAAGTGTAAAGGTCCATTAAATGTAGGACTTTGCGTCACCGTTGAACTATTTATTGTTTAAAAATCAGTTGAGAGAGGAACTAAATTCTTAACTTTTACACACTCAAATATGTATGGCAAAAGTGATTACATTTGTAGTTTTATCTTTATTAATAACAAAGAATATATTATAATATTTATATACTTCACTAGTTGACGATGCTTACCTACAATATTGATTAGAAGGAAATCTAAACGACAAGAATTGATTAGTCGATTGTTGCGCAGTAAAGCTCAACCATTCAAAATATCCTGCATCATCATCCATCACACTACTCGACTCACCAATTTATTGTGATTTTTACGAATGTATACTTGACAAAATTCAGAATTTGGAGTTGCTGATCATACCAGCATTAAATTATTTATTAAAATCAAAAAATTGTAACATCATTGCTTTCTCTAATTTCAGTTCTCACTAGTACGCACTTGATAAACTGAGGAAGTCATGGGAACTCCTCCAGATATATGGTCAGGTGCACAACAGCGTATGATGATGTGTGAAGTGAAGCAATAATTGGAAAACCCTCAAGCTACATTATGTATCATATTAAATCCTAAGTAGCATACTATTTATATGATTATACAAATTTTTGGTAAACTGTAAGCATTATATTAAATATAACTTGCGTAATTATTATAGTCACTTTTTACAGTTTCACACGGGAGTACAACTCCTGCGCAGATATATAATATACGGGGCCAGCACCATTTTATCAGTACTCATCACAGGAAAAGCGTCGCTTACCATCAAAATACTGGGTATTTTAACGATAGGAACTTTGCGATTCCGATGCGATGGAATAACATAAATTAAAACTCTATGCTTATAACTAGTTAGTTGTAATATAAGTTTTGTTTTCCTAAAATAAGTTCTAAAATAATTTGACAACTGTTAACACTGAAATTACTCACTCGAATCAACATAAAATTACAAATTTACTTTACCACACACACTCTCTTTTCCATCAACAGACGCTTAATTATTGCACTTAAATTCCTACGTTTTCGTTCTAGTTGAACTTTGATGATTGTTTCAATAATAATAATAATCCTTTGGTGATTACAAATTGAAAAGTATTTAAAGACAAAATCAGAAGTGATAGGAGTGACATTATTTGGTAAAAGTTGAGTAATTAATTAACCATAATCAAATGAACCTTACCACATTTTATCGTTCAAGTATTTATAAAGGAGTACTACCACAGTCAGTTTTTTTTATTCTACCACTGATTTGTTTGGAACATGATCGTCTTGTATTGACTGTTATCATGATTATTTAGTTTCTTTAAACCTAGAAAACAACATATTAATAACTACAACATTTTAATTGTTAGTATTTTTTGTGCATTGTTTTTTTTTGCACGTTGATTGCATCATTTATGAATAGGATTTTTATGTACAAATTGTGGAATTTACGGGGACTGGTTTGCCTTTGAAATCCAAACCTCTTAGCTACACACAGAATATATTTGTTAGTGTAAAGAAAGTATTATTATCATTTAGTCATTTTTATGAACAACCTCGGAGAAATTTGTTTTTTTAAGTAGGGTTTAATTACACAATATGTACTACACAGAAATAATGGAACACGCATGGTATAGGAACATAACTCATGCGCTCATTTTGAAACTACTATGTTTTTTGGCTACTGTTGCAATTGACTGAAGAAACGGAAGTTTACAATCCTTTGTTGTAATACAAGACAGTTGGCGGATTTGGAAGTTGACGACAGCGTTCCTGCACAAGTTATATAAAATGATAAGGGATATGAGAGAGTGTTACGGAGCTAAGACTATTTTTGTTTTTAGAGAAATGAAAAAAATCTTACTTGTAGTTCAGGCTCGAGTGAAGAAACAGAGATTGCAGACTTCTGTGGGAAGAGAGCACAGCACATGGGTGTTGCAAAGGTGAGACAGACGCCGCACAAGAGGACCTGCAGTGGAGCCCCAATCATTGGGAATCTCTTGAGAATCCCCTTTCGCTCCAAGCGATCCATCAGGATTGGAGGGAAGACTGTGAATGTGTCAAGTATGTATATTAGCTTAATTTAGTGTAATAATGATGACATCAAACGTTTAAAAGCATTCAATAACCCAAAAGAATAGTGATTAGACAAACACTACAAAATCATATTAATTTTAAACAATAGTGGATGGGTGGGTGGATTAGTTGACCACACGGAAAAATGCTTAACAAAGATTCTCCAAACTAAAAAAGTTAATGAAGCGTGGTGAATGATTAGCAAACTCATATCAATTGGGAACAGGTTGGTGCAATGAACTCAAACTGTTTTGCATGAAAGGTGCAACATCTATGTAGAAGGAAAAGCAAGTACCCATTCCCGGCACTGCCATGCCGATTCGTGATAACACTACTTGGACTATCCCGTCTTTGGCAGCCACTGCCGAAACCCCCAAGCGATTACCATCTTCGTCAGTTACAGGTATACCTTCGCGAAGCTCCCTACACAAGAGCAACAGTGAAGCATGCAACAGCAATTAAAGTGCGAATTTCCCCAGAGATAAGAAAAAAGTTATACTCATTCCAGGTGACGCCATAAGAATACGGCTAAGTACAACAGATCCGATGCCCTGCTTTGCTGCAATTTTAGAGTCTCCTATTCGGTTACCATCCTGATCAATTACCGGCACTCCGTCCGCTAATTCTCTGTTTATTGTTACGAAATTATGAGTTACATCTGATTGCTAACATTTTTTCATAAAGTTGCAAAATTGAAGAATGAATGAAAGTTTTAAGCAAACTTTCTCTGTTCATATCGTGGATTTTGTGCTTTACATTTTATGCAAATTACAATAGTGGATTTTTTTATGAAGTTACGATGCTCTTTGGAAATCTGATAACCTTCTCCGTCAATTATGTTATAGATTTGAAATTACAGATGAAGAAACACTTACTTGGATCTCATCATCGGAATGTTAATGCAATTTGCTGCGGCCACTGCTGCAAAAGGAACAAATCGTCCAATCAGTGGTGGCGCTTTCTAAAAGAAAAAGCAAAATATTGCAATTTTGCCTAAAATAATAATTTACGTTGATTTTATTTATGTGCTTTGTATTTAACTTTAAATACAATATGTTTGAATAACGGACCTTAACCAAGCTATTAAGTCCTAAGGCGGTTGCAAGTGCACCACCTGTTGCTAAGACATAAGATGTTCCTAGTTGCCTGCAAAAAATCGCATTGAATTCAAATTACCCCAATGAGAAAACCCAGCACTCTCGTTCGGATGATGCCATAATTTGTAGACATAAAGGAAGTCAAACTCACTGAACACTTATAGGTGAGTCACCACTGCGGTTAGAATAATTCACGACGGCATTGAAGGACTGATTGAACCATTGCCAGAAGACAACTGCCTTTGTTGTTCTGCACACGTAACATAAAATATGCATTCATAGATGCATATTACCCGTTCGTTCCACACTTTTTTCTAACCTTTCAGAGAATACTGAGAAATGACTAGACATAAAGGACCATCATTCGCGCAAGGTAGTCAAATATTACGATGATTGCTTGAAGTATTTTTTTCATTTAATGGTTTCACTTTGTTGAGCTGGCAAATTGTGATCTTTGTCACGTTATCAGGGGATATGATGATTAATCATTTTATGTATTACCGATTTGAATGCAGTGTTTCTTTATTTTATGTGCTCACAAGAAAGGGACATAATCGAAAACTATAATTCGATTTATTGACAAAATCTTAAAATTTTATTACCTAAGAAGGTTTAACTGAATCATATATTCTTCGGTGGAGTGTGCAAAAATAAAGCCTAAAAACTGCTGAAGTGTGAGGAGACATGACGTAACACTGTTAAATTCGAATATTAAAGGTGGAATGTGATTGCTCACCGCTTGATTTTTAAATATGATTCAGACACCCTTTTATGACGAATAAATGCAGAATCTCATGTATTTACAATAAAAAATGCTACGCAATAATATGTAATTTGGGCACGCGTGTCCATAAAAGCTCGCACCACAAAATCTCTGCTTACGTGTCGTATAGACATGATCATGAAGCAGTAGCCATAGACTGTGACCAATTTTATGAAGTTGTGATGTGACAGTCTATTGTACTTAGTCACAAAGAAAGGTGGCAATAAAGCTACCCTCTAATTGACAATAGTAAATGAAGAGTAACGGGATAAATGTAATCGAAAGGAAAAATGAGGAGTCATCTAAAAATGATTATTTTCACGTGGCTCCAGCTCACATTCATGTCGTGTGCGTGTGTGTGTTGTGCAGTTCGTGCGAGTAGAATATTATATTGTACTTTTCCATGTGGTAATGCTATGCTTATTCAGTACGTTGGAGGCGCAAGGAGTACCTGTATTTTGTAACAATTTCCTTTGCTCGGTCTAGCTCTGAGGATGTGCAAAGCAAGTTGAGAGGATTTGTTGTAACAAAGAAGTGCTTGGCACGGCCAAGGTATGTACCCTGGTCCCATCTTGGTTCGTCAATATTGATTCTGTTTGCATTCCCATCCAGAGCCATCTGAAACAAACAAAAAAATCAGGAGTTTAGAATGAAGTAGAAAGCAGTGAATTTGTGTTGTTTTTGCGGAAAGTAATCAGTGCATTGGAGCTATGCTAAGTGCCATGCATTGTATAGCAATCATGAAGGGAAAATTAGGATTTATGTCTCCATTATAACAATACTCTTGAATATTTTACGTGATCCTATTTATCATTTGACATACTAAACTCTTAGATAAAAGTTAGGAATATAACTATGCTTCTAAAGATGAAGGGAATTTGTCATCCAATAAGGCAATATGATGATCCATTTTTGATAATCTCTGAAAAATATTATCAATCTTTCATGAACTTCCCATGGAAGATCTGGAGTCGACCCTTTGACACCCTGTATACATTCTTTCCATACTTGGTGGATTAAGTATATTTGAATGGACTAAATGTGTATGCCAGACTGATAAGTAAAATTATGTTAAATCATTAAATCATCATCATCACCAATCTTGGTCACATTACTTCTTTCCTTCACTTACTAAAACTAAATTCCTCTGGCGTGGGAAAGATATTTTCATGAAACTACATACATACGTGATGTCACTGGCTAACCGGCAAACACTGGTTAAGGAGGATTTAATTTTCTAGGGCAAACTTAAGTGAAAAATAATTATATGTGCGGTTCTGCTTATCATATTGGTTCCTTTCAGTCTAGAAAAATATCTTGCATTAATGGAATATATTGACAATATCAGTGGGTTGGTTACAAGTTTCAATACGCTTCAGATTCTTCCATCATATTGCCCCTTCCTTTGATAAATGATGCGAATTAATGGTGAGCACATAAGTAAAATATGTACTCAAAATCATATTCTGATCTATGACTTTTCTTTTTGTTTTTCATTAAAAACAACTTTTCCACGCCTTTCCATTTGCGTACTCAAAGGTCACGCATAAAATCACATGTCCAACGCTTCACATTACCACCGCCAACATGCGTTACTGTTATTCTAATATTTATTCATTTGAAGACTACGTACAAATAAGCCACGAATGCAGGTCTTAAATGGGAAAAGAATTATCCTGAGTAGCAAATTTTTATTACTTTGATCATTACCACTGCTTGTCACACCACATCACAGAAGCTTTTATCTCCAGACACATTTAACAAAAGGGAATGACATAATGTGTCTTTATTGTTTGTTGAGACAAGAAATCGAGCACTAGACATGTTTGCAAGATGATGCGTGCAAGAAATCATAAAATGAGTAATTAAGAAAGATCAGTTCAAATTTCCTGAGAAATGGTTAGACTTCCCTAGTTCTAGTAGGGTACCTCGAAAAAATAAATTACCTCGGTTATGTATCTGATAAACACTAATTATTGGGCTGTTAAAAACTAATCGAGCCATTTGCTCTTCCGAAGACATAAATACACGTACAATGCACAAAGGAAAAAGAAAAAAATAGACTACGCGCAATTTCTCAAGTCTGCATATACAGTAAGTAACGTGAGGATGTCTCCTTTTGACTAATGTGACTTTGTAATGGTTTGCCCGGCTCTAACCTTTTCGCCTAAAAATATATAGTCTATTGTCGCATATGTACGTTATGAGGTTACATGCTCAAGTATAGTTTATCTCGATAAGTTAAGGGTATAAAATCTTGTCTCGGATCTTGGCCGCCAGACAATAAAAATGACGTCGCGGGCCAGACTAACTAGTTTTTACCGACTTCCGCGCAGCTTCACCAATGTCCGCAATATTGTTTTTTTTTTGTAATTTTCCAAGACACATTACTAAATATTAACTACCTACCAATTTCCTTACCGAACTCGAACTCGAGAAATTATTCTCCAATGATTATGCTCATGTAAAATGCATAGTATGGCATCGATTTAATATTATGCTCATATGAGTTCATGCACGTTGTGGATCTCCCTACATCCTGTGCTGAGTCATTTCAAGTGTACGTCGCTTTCCTCAGCTCTCCGTCTCAAATTAATATGCATTGCACTTTGCAGTACATGTGAAATGGGATCTGCTGAGCTGGATTTTTATGGATACTGGACAACAGGCATTCAAAATATTTGATAGAAGATACAGATCAGAAGAGAAAAAAATAGGAATTTTACCTTGCACAGAAGACTTCAAGCCTTGCTCCTTTTGTTATGTAAATACCTCCACAGCGACGAGATTTGAATGGATGGAAGAGATGGACAAGTCCGGTCTCTGGACTCTGGTTGCGTTACACGGCTGGCTATAGTGACGTTTATAAGGAAATGATTTTTAGGGACGTGACACACAAAAGACAACTCGGGTATGCTTACTAATTAAGGAGGAATCGAATTGTGATAAGAAAGGAACTGTCGCTGACGAATACTTTTTTCTGCCGTGTTGTCAACTGAAACAGTCAAATTTCACTGTCAGAACTGGGTTCTCTTCGCAACACGGATCCAGACTAGTTCCCATGATTTTGTTAAAAGGAAGGAATACTTACTACTGCTTTAGCGGAGAGTAAACGGGACATTTGTCGCGGAGACAGGTATTTGATTTGATACGAATTGCTCAAGGAGAAA
>JAHZNF010003705.1:0-10762 GCA_027744215.1 Troglopedetes dispersus | reverse complement strand
TTTGCTCCTCCGATACATCAAACTTTCTTTTGAGGCTCACACACAAGAGCATCAAAGGAATGGACTTGTCATGAAATGACACTTTGTTCATTGCCCACATTTATCCACAACGCTCGGTGATGAATGCACACTGGAGGGTTGAAAGGCGTTCCATACTTCCATCTAATGATATTTAAGATTTAACGATTGCAATTTAGACGTCCAACAATACAATACGATGAGTGAACATGCCCATTTTGGGAAACTGAATGAACTGTTTAGAGCGACCTGAAACGGTCGTATTCATGATGCTGCTGATGGCGTTGAAGACAAGTGATAGTAGCAATAATGTTGATGATTGCCGTGTTGTGACGAGAAGGATGATGAAGAATCCTGAATGTTAGAGTTAGTATTATTATTATTGCATTTTAAATACCGCTTTCAAAGAACGACTTAACTTACGAAGCTTGCATGTAGGATTTTCAAACAAAGGCTGATACATGCATTTGGAGCATACTTTTTTGGACATGACATGGTTGTAAAACTATCTTTGTTTTAAAAATGCCCGATCATTTGTTTTTAAGATGATGAGAATGACCCTAACTTCATGTCGAAAATGAAGGCATCACGAGAGTGAGAGATAATGGTATTAAATGAGAGATGTAAAAATGCTAAATTGTCGCATGTGCTTTAATGATTGTATTGGTGTTTCAGGTCTCATAGTCTCAATTTGTTGCTAAATATTTGAGTAAGTACAAAATTAGTTGCAAGCTCACGTCCGGAAAGTTTTAGCAAAAGGTAAATCAAAAGATGGCGAACAAGTAGTCGTGAGTTCACACAAGTCTCATTATAAACGTTCATAGTTGTTTCTTTGTTAACATGAGAGAGTAAGAGCCGAGTGGGTTTAGAGTTCGAGTATTGCGTGTAAATAGGCCTGGATTAGCTAGGAGTGGTATCGTATGCGTAAATGTTATTGTTCTCGTAAAGTGGTGTTGAGACATAGAGAAAGAGACAACATTAAATTTGCCTGAACTTCACACTTCAGAAGGATCACATTGAACACATGGGGAAAGGTGATAAAATAACTATTAACCGAAGGGAGGGCACCTTTAATTTAAGCGAAATATTCATCTGCATATTCAGACCCATCAAAATGCCCCGCAAAAGCTAAAATCACAATGGTGCGAAATTTTATTGAAGTTGTTCGTGGAAATAAGGAACAACACCAGGCTGATATAATTCTAATCATCCATATGTAATTATTGATGGTTAAAATTGTCCTACATATGTAACGACAAGGACTACTTTGGTCTACTATTAGAGAAAGTTATTGTTAGTTTGTTGAAAGGAGTTACCTATACTAGCACTCATACATTTCACACCGTTCCCAGTTGGCCAACAGCACCATAATGTCACATTGTGTGAGCAAAGATAAGTGTCCTATCAGAACAGACCGTGAGATGGGATTAAAATTATGATGCCGATATAATTCAACACAAATTCATGATAATTTTTCTTAAAAAAGTATACCGTTGAAGATTTCGCTGAGGTAATCCTTTCTGTGAATCAGAAGGTGTAAAGGTTTCAAATAAACAAGTGCATGTAGCTTTTACAGTTGATTCACTGGAATGCGTTCATCAAACCCGTCATTAGCGACTGTAAAAGGTACTTCTTTCGTTCTTAAAAATTTCATGTCATGATTTCTCTTCCATATACGGAATCATAAAGAAAAACGTAAACATCTTTCAATTGTTAGTTTTAAAATGTGTGCGATTCGTAGGAACAATAGATTTCCAATAAACTTTCATATTTTTTGTGCCCGTGCGTTTTTATGAGAAAACCTATAGTTCGCTTATTTATTTTTGCGGTACAGAGCCACTAATTACCTTTAAATGAGTATTGTCCGCGAGCTAAGAATGACAAATAAGGAGAGGGTTTTAAGACTTAAAAAATAAATCACATTCTGGCATGCGTACATATGTAAAACGCGACCACTGGTTTTGTATGCGATGTAAAACAAAATTATAGGTTTGCATTCAACTTGTCCTGCTTCCTGATGCCAAAATTTTATGGCTGTATTTTTCACACATTTTAGCAACTCCGTCCGGTACTTTTTGTGAGAAAGACACGTGTAAAATTTTAACAGCAGATAAAAGCATTTGTTCACTTTAACTGTAATTTTTCGAGTTAAGACGTGTTGTCGTTGTCCTCACTCCCATAATGAAACGTGTGGGCCACTCACCGCAGAATAGGCTACAAAACAAAGAAAACTGGTGCTGTGGAATTAAGGATGAGGCGATGTGTGAGTAGGATCACTCCTTCGGAGGAACGATATTTTTGCTTTTCAACTTTTATGGCCATATTTCCCCTCAAGGTAAAAGCTAAACGGCCGTCTTGCCAGTTTCCCCTTCGCCGTAAGAAAACACGAGCTACACAAATTTTACACGCTTCCCCATCTCATCTTAAAGTTTTTTTATCGCAGATGAAAATGATGAACTGAGCGCATGAACTTCAAGGAGATAAAATTTCAAAAGATACATAGTCTCCGAGTTAAACAGCTACCAATACAATGTCAGTCAGTGAAACCATTATTATTGCTTCACGTTTAGCCGAGGAGCAAAAGAATAGTAATGAAATCATAAAAAACGAAGTAATAAAAACATGAAAAGCTTGATGGGCACAGATAGACTAGTACGTGGATTTAAGTACTGCGCTAAAAGCTTTTGAAGAAGGTGTCAAAAAGGGTTACAGGGGATAGATTGTAAAAGATTATATTTATGCTTTATATGTATTCATTTTAAAAAGAGGATCTCGAAATTTCCAAATCGTAATGTTGTTTAGTCCTGGTGGGCGAGCGTGAGCTCAGATCGGACGAAGGAGGAATGGAGAATTCAATGTGGGTATTTTATATGGACCGTATCATGAACATCATTTTTTACTTATACTGACACGAGTGCTGGTTTCCTGATAAAAGCTCTATAAACGAAGAAGAGAGCTGGTCATTCGTGACCATCATAATCACCCTCTTAACAAAGGACTCAAAGCATTATTATTATGGTTGTAATAATACAAGCTTCATCACTACTTGAAGGCATCATGCCGTCATTATCAACACCTCCATCACACCACATCAAGAAATTTGAGAAGTGGACAAAAGAGATTCCTTAGTATGTGTACTTCACTTTTTCCTTTCTAAGCGTTTCTCATCTCCCTGTGTCCGCTACATATTTTTTACTTGATTAAGTTATCTTCCATCAGTTTCAGCATAACACTCTCGCTCGGTGTCTCCTAATAAGAGGAATCCTTAAAACATCATCCATAGATGATGTTTTCTAAGCCAGTAAAATTGTAATCACTTAATTGAACATTATGATTATGCATTTTCATTTTTTACTCACATAAGTTTGTTTGAAGCTCACTCAAATAAGGTTCTAAATAATATGTATCATTTCCCTGTTGCAATTAGAAAACCCAAAATCTTCGATGGCCCAGAAGGAATCGAAATCGGCGTAAGCGTAAATGAATTAAGGTAACGATCAACGCAGGTTAGATGCAAATACAAGGACATTAAGTTTTGCAATTGGTTAGGCTTCAGGAAGGTACGAAAGGATTTTTTCCACAGAATGGAACCTAATATTCACTACACGATCCATCCAACCTTTCTTTTATTAATTTGAGTTTGTTTAAATCACAAAATATGTGTATGTTCCGTCTGTCATCTCCCTCAGGAAGTAAGCGTCCTATGTATTTTGATAAATAGAACAACTAATGAGGGCATAAATTGTTTTGAAATTTGAGTCCTTCCGCTCGTGGAGTCCTGCAGCTTGTTTGTATGTATAAAGTCTGTATTTGGACGTACACAGTATCGCGTAATTAATATTTATTAGTGTTTCTAAGAAAACACATATGGCGCATATAGCACGAGCCCACACACACTAAATGTCATTAAAGCGGCTTTACTACTGTATCGAACTTCTCCCGTCGGCAAATCCAAAAAATTATCATTTTACAATCAATCCTGCTCCCATTTCTCCCTATGGGCCTAGTGCACTTTTGTCCGTACATTATTGTTTCACATGGACCAGATGCAGCTTCATTGCTATTAATCCCTTACCATACTTACATTTTTGTCAATGAAGAAACCCGATACGTGTGATATTTTCCTTCGGGTTGTGTTGTTACAAACAGTAAAGACGGCGACGGCACATACAAACGAATGTGCATAACTTTAATTTTATTTATGTTGATGGTTTGTATTTCAAAACTTCCCTGTAAGTCGTAGAGTATTCTTTTAGATGAAGCAACAATAGTTTGGATGAATCATCGAAGTTCACCATTACAAACATAGTTACGCGTATTTACATCAACTGTGTAGGCTATGCATTATTATGAAAGTAGCCNTTGTATTTCAAAACTTCCCTGTAAGTCGTAGAGTATTCTTTTAGATGAAGCAACAATAGTTTGGATGAATCATCGAAGTTCACCATTACAAACATAGTTACGCGTATTTACATCAACTGTGTAGGCTATGCATTATTATGAAAGTAGCCGGAGTTAAGAAGCGCGAATTCAAAGAAAAATGTTAACTGGTATATGCATAAAAAAATATTGAATCATGTTTTGGGGAACTCTTTCTTGCCTTTTCAAGATATTATGTAAAAGGAGAAAATTGTGAGCAGCATTGTCGTTTATCTCGAGGAAGGTTTCATGGGTAGGCTCATTTTTTGGCAGAAGGAGTTATTTTCCGTCTAGTTCCGGTTCTTTTCAAATTCAATGCGCACTACCAGTTCCTAACATTGCCACACACAAACTGCATAGACAAAAAATTGTAAAAAGGAACCACATGCCCTGTGTAGTTCACAGTGTGTATGCTGCTGCTTGCCACTGCCAACTTGTATTTCCATCTTCAAAACTTAAGAACGTTGCTTCCTTCGAATTGGTGACTTTTCTTTGAGCTTTACTCCATTTTCCCTTTCCAAACGTCCGTGAGATGTTGAACCCAAAATTTCCAGCATTTGAATTGTTGTTCTTAGCCCAACTTCTTTGTCTGTTTCGGTTTCAGCCACACGTCATGTTTTTCTTAAGCCTTTGAGTCAAAAGAAGCACTAAGTCAATAACGTAATAAATAGTGGAAATAAGCTACACAATGTACTGCTCCAGTTGTATATACAGTAATATGAACTTTTTCGAAACTTATTTTTTTGTAAGCTTTTGTTTCTCCACTTGTTCAGCTGTAGGCAGGAAATGGCAGCAAGAGCAAGACCTCTTATTTCATTGAACTGCAAGCCGCCACAATGCTATTTTATCGCATTTAAGGTTCAAAGAGTCAAATAAGCATTATGTGCACACTAAAAGATTATACAACGGACAAACTAATAAATTGAACACAAGACTTTTAGGATTCCCTCAGGAGGTCGAACCGAACGGTTCCTTTGTGTACAAAATTTGTAATCCGAAAATTCATCATTTGTTCAACTCCATTCACATCTTCGGCCATGAATCTCGGATATGTGCATCTTTCTTGCATACTTATTCCTATTTCCAATTGTAGGTATGTATGAACATGAACTGTGATTACATTATTACATACATAGGGAGTATACATTTAAAAAAATAAGGATCACAAGGGTTCAATGTTCATTCAGTTTCATTTCACTAGTTGGAAAAATATACAAAATCTGGACCAGGTACAGCAGAGCATCGGCTCTCGCTAGTCTGCATCTCAAGAAATGGAAAGGAAAATCTCTATATGAGCTTTTAAATGAGCGAAGACTTAATCCCAGAGTCTCCGCTGCGCATAAAAGAAAAAATCAGGGAAAAAGTTAGGACCCCTCAAGGCTAATTACAAATACTTTTACAAACAGACAAAGTGAATGAAAAAGAATTTTCTTGTGATTTAGGAAAGTAGAAATGAATGAAATCGTTGTTTCCAAATTCTAAAACCCTGTTAAAATTTCATTTCTGTTCTGTCAGATTAACTTTACAAAATGTTTGAGATGCATTACCATTGCATTTAAGCTGGTAGGAAATTTTGAGTTTAACTGAAAATTACGTTTAGCTAGGATTGGACTACCTATTCATGATTATGAGACGGTGGAGTAATGAACTTTTTAAAAGAGTGGCTATTTCTCCAAAAAGTAATGCAGTTGACAAAGTTTTTTGACAGAAGAAATAAGCATTTAGATAGAATCTTAGTCGCCGTATTTACCAACCAAAGGCAAACTTGATGATATGAGAAAAGAAAAAGGAAAGGATTACTAAACAAAACTTTTCAAGATCTGCTGACGGAGTGTGGCCTGTGGTGTTGTGGATTTGTTAGGGTAAACTTTGAGTACTTTACGAAGCCAAGTTGGTAAACACGATATTATATGATGTGTGGAAAGTGTGGATACCTGAATGGATAAGCTTAAAGGGATCTGTACATTCTAAGTATATAGTCTCGTCAAATTCTTGTTCTCCTCTTTGTCTGACGCAAGTGAACCGGATATCCTCTTTCAAATTATACTAAGAATCGTGATGTGATAATATTTACAGATTTAGAAATCATTATATTCACTACTGTGTTAGGTCAATAAAAGCAAAGCTGTGTAAACATTTTCCAACTGCTCTCTACATGCAAAGATACAGATATCTGCTTTCCAACCTTTTAGTACATTTTCATAACGACGCTTAAGAATCGGACTGGTTAAATATACAGGTTATCATAAAAATAATATTTATCCTGGCGGAATGTATTCCTTTGAATAAAATATCATAGAATGTCATTATGTGGACTGGGTCTGGACCAGTTTGGTGATATCAATACGTACCCGTACCAAATAAAACGACATCTTAACAACCACTATGTATTGCTTCAAGATTCATGTGGTGACGAGGCACGATTAATAATCTCCTTCTGCACAGATGGATTCTGATCACTTGCTAACAATAATGCTCCACTGGATCTAAAACCAATGCTTTGAAAAATGAGGAAACATGATTTTTATTACAAAAGATTTTTTAATTTCCGACAAAAATGAATACTTGAGGGTATCACACTGTATTTATTCATGTGCAAGCTAATTTCTTTAAGGGTTCATAAATTCGTATCATATCACCTGGATGCAAATAGTTGTTACTTTATTCTATCGACACCAATGTGTCATTGAATGACGGATTAGTGAAATGTGTACTGTTACATACTCTTTCCTTTATAAGTGCACACACACTATTATAAATACAGACAAAAATTTCGGTCTTCGTGTAGAGATATCCATTCGCGTGTTTGACATTTCTTATCACAAAGCCTTATCCTCCAATATTTTGCCGGTATTACTTTTAATGTAATACGAAACGCTTGGAATGTTAAGCTCATGGTCGTTGATGCGTAATTAAATCTTATCTCGCAACAACTGATTGGTGCATTTAACGTAACGTTTATATCGACGACCTCAGTTAGAAAATACACATTTGGAGCTAAAAATAAGAATATTTATTGAATGGATATTCATGAACGAGAGAATAATGAAGTAGGTGCGTTTCTTCATTCAAAAGTAAAATGTAACTGTCTGTTGTTGGGCTTGCAAAGCTTTCCACGTTGCAGTTCAATAAATCAAGACAGAAAAAATTGAAATGGAAGTTTTAGATCGCTTAATCTTACTGAAATAAGTTTGAGGCGGACCAAGTCTGCCGTGGTAAGAGGGAAATTATGTCCGTTCACTTTTGTGAAAGCAACCAGATGCGTTTCTTTAAAAAGCACCCAACTCGAAGAGTACACATTTCTTTGCATACTTGTAACAATATACTATACAGTATAAATGTATTTCTGTTATCAAATTTGCTAGCTTTCATAACCCTTAGTATGCACTTTTTGTTCAAGTAGTACAGAAGCCAGTAGAAAGCAAAAGTGAAAAGATTTTTTAGCGGAAGCTGACTTTGCGTTACATATCATACTTGCGTTCTTTTTTATAACATGGATCTAAATATTTTTTTGTTCGCTTCATAATAAAAATCTCTCCGTCTCTTTTTATCAAACTGAATCCCAGCTTAGGTCCCGGATATGAAATCGTGACACGGTATTTCCTCCTCCCAAGTTCGCATGAGATGTCAAATGAGAAAGTTCCATTGTGGGCTTCATACATAACTTAAGATTTGTTTCCATATGCCAGTATCATGAGAATTCTTGCAAATGTTTATGAGTATAGAGGCTGGCCAATATTCCTGCTACATATTGTTACCTACTTCCCTCCAGTACGAAATCTGGAATATTCTCAAAACGTGAAGACGAATAAAAATAACCATGTTAATATAAGGACATGGTCGGACTGATTCTACTTTATGACTTGGTGGCAGTAGTGGCACTACTAGGAACACGCACAAACTCCACAAAGAGACTCGACAAGTATAAAACCCATTCCCAAACCCATAAATTAGCTCCATATTATTGCAGTCGCATCATCTCATTCTTTAAATTATTTTTTTTCTCCTCCTAACCAACCAAAAACTTTGTTCATTGAACATGCATTTTTTCTAGAAAGTTTATCACACGCAAATAGAATGGCAGAGAATATCAGAAGGGAACAAAAGTCTTCTCGTAGTAAAGCCTCCCCTTTTAGATAGCTGGACTTTCTTTTGTTAAAAAAGAATCAAACAGAAACATTGCACTCCTCTCCAACCAACACCATCATCACTACCACCACTCCAATGTGCTTGCGATTCCAACAAAGTTCACAAATGGGTCAGATTTTATGATATCTTTTTTTTCGCTCCACTTTTCTCCTAATAAAATAGGAAAAGTTCCTGAATGAACAGGAGTGGAATGGAAGAGCATAGCGTTGTCTTTTTTCTTGAATTTTTTGCTCCTCTACGTACGTACTCCATGTCATTTAACTTTAGTTTTCTCATCCTCAGCTGTAAAAAGCAAGTTGACAATTTAGTGAACTCTTTCCATATACTATCTCTGCAAAAAGTAAGTCTTTTTATTTCATGCTTTACATACTCAACTCCTCCTTTCCGGTTTCGAAAGAACTTCGAAAATCTCTACAACATATTATTAGTAAAGCTTAGAGTGGACGCTGGGTCCAGTAAAAACTAAGAACATTAACTTTTCTTTTTTTGCTGTCGCAATCGAAGCGAAGTATACTTAAGATACCCTGAGTATTATCCACAACTTTGTTTCACCAACATAACCACTGCCAGTCAGTTCTGTTGTAAGAAGAACTATGTGAATTCGGATGCTACCCGCATGTCTGACTTGCGCTTAAAAAACTACCCGTAAACTGCAACTCACAACTCATATTTTATGTAAATTAGGATCTTCCTGGACCATAACAAACCACTGGTATTTACTCATTGTTGCGCTATATGGGCATACTTTTGATGCTATCAAAGAATTTAGTACTTTCGTGAGTTTGTAGTTCATGTAAATATTCAGGAATATCATGAAAATAATAAAAAATAATCGAGGAAGTAGTAAGAAACCAGGCATTTTGTCGTTCATGAATAGATTGATACCTAAAACTTATCATAGGCAACGTCAATTAGGTGAATAGTACAACAGTACGGAAAATTTTCCATATTTTTTATTTTTATCAAGTAGGCCGTTGGGAGTCCCAGAAATGTGTTTACGCAGTTCTCAGTATTTGCAAATCTCGATTGATTCATATGTCCATAATGTCCACAAGGTATATGCATGCAGAGTAGCACGAAATTCTTATCTGATGCAAAAATTTAATATAGTTTTTTTTTCGTGAAATCTGAATCTATAAGACACTTTTTTGTTATATACATTATAAAAGTCGTGTCGTATAACAAATATGCATAGAAATATGCGATATGGTCTGACTTTACAAGATCTATTGAAATGCTCCGAGTTGAAAAATGAGCAATGGGAAATACGACATATTACACTTTGTGCTCTTCGGCTCAAAGAATAGAGCCAAAGAGTGAATAAAGGCACATGGAAATCTTGTTCAGCTCAGCGTTTTTCTTTTGCTCCTGTCTTTTGAATAATGTCTCATCATAACTATAGAAAGAATCAAAAGAAATGGAAATGTATGCATTCAATCCACTACATTTATCCGGCTCGGTTTTCTTGCCTCAGTCAATAAACTTGCAAAATATGGACGCGTTTCTAATGTGCAGTCAGCCTCGATACGAGCAGATATAAATTAGAATGAACGTGCCCTTTTTAAATATGGATTTTTGGTTTGGGAGAAAGAAAAAAAGTAGGAGACACGGAACATCATTGACTGTGTTTTATTATGGATATGATGTTACCGTGCATCCTGAAAGCTTTTTTGTCCTCGGCGGACATTGCCAAGTGACGATAAACGATATTGATGATGTGCATAAACGGGTGTAAGATAAAAGAAGATGGGTAATATGTGGATCAATGATTTTGTTCGTTTTGTGATATTACATGGTCTGCTTGTAGGAGAGAACATTTTTCTACATTTGAAATATTATAAAAGGGAAGCCGTATTATAAGCAATTGCTCGTCACGTTCCATATTCAATGATGATTACCTACTTTCATAAGAAGTTTTGCATATTACTCTGTAAATCTGTTATTATATGTATGTGAATTTTAAATTAAATATTGATTTTCCAACAAAATTTAATAAATACCTACGCTAAATGATACAGATTTGCTGAAAGCTTTGTTCAGTTCTCGGTAGGTGCTGTATCAATATAATGTTGCTGAAGAAGTGATAGGCTGTCACTGCACTTGCTGATAGAGCCACCAGGCAATTGCTTACAAAATAACGGCAGCGCAAAAGAGTACTAATTCCATCACATTAATA
>JAHZNF010003704.1:0-14543 GCA_027744215.1 Troglopedetes dispersus | reverse complement strand
ATGAAACACTCAGTAACTCACTTCTGTTTGAACTTACTTTAAGTATTGTTTCAGTCATTCGACATTGTGAAGAAAATAGGTAGTTTTGTCGTGTTTTTGTTGTGTCTGGAGAGGTATACAGTTACTTGAAGCTAATATTTCTTTCGAAAGGAATAAATACATTTGGGCTGTTTGGTGTCTCCCTTCTTGCCATCTCCCATCCATCAAGTGTCCAAAGCGAGGAGCACGTAATATGGGCCAGTAGAATGTAACCACCTTAAAGAGCACAGAGTCTCATTAATCACCCTAAAAAAGCGGTTCCCTAACCTTTCTTTACGTGCATGAAACAAAAAGCCTTTCCCTTTCGTCTCTAATGATATTATTATTAATGACCAGTGGGATAAAGACAAAAAAAGGTGGGAGCTACAAAATATCACTTGATAATAGTGCGACTGGAGTTAACTCAATTTAATTTGAAGATAAAAGTCTGAATACTTACTGAGTTATTGAAGTTCAGAGAGTTTGCCAAATTACCTAATTAATTTTTAAGATTGTTGCCGAACACATTATTATTACCTATTTTGATGATCTTGAAATGCGAATTGTTGTGTGTATTATGTATCACCTAAAATCTCACCACGAGTAGACAACGTCTTCATTCATTTTGCATGACATGACCTATCATCTTCTCATCCTTTTTCATGTACACCATTTAATTTTATATCCAATGAAGAATTTTCGTTGTAAAAAATATAATCCTACATAGAAGCGAGAAGAACTGGACAAGTTAATCTGTTGGTTGCGGTCAAATGGCAAAATCATAAGCCATAACTCAAATGGTTTAAACTTGTCATTCCACTTTGCAGCCCTGCAAGTCTGAACTTGTACGCCTCCTGCTCTCAACGAAAAATGTTTCCCCTATGATGAACCCTGCTCCATGTAATGGTAATATAATCATCAAGTGCAAAAATTATTACACATTTTATCTTCATTATTGTGTGTAAAAAAGTGTGCAGCGAAGGCAATCACGTTCATTTATATGAGGTGAACCATTTCCATTTGTTTATGCAACTTGACCACATTACATCAATTCATCATGTCTTCAGTTTAGGATGGTTGTTATTTTTATTTTTACACGAAGTGGACAACTATACGATCATATCATGATGCTTGTCATGATCATGTTTTTTTGTGGGGCAAATGTAATTTTATTAGAACGCAGAATTATGCTTTAATCTCCAAACAAAAAAAAAATCTACATTAAAAATATATTCACCAGACGGACTCAAGTTTCTCACCAAAAAAATTGTGAGTGTGATGTGGATCGTTTCTTGAGGCAGCTACGTGAAATGATCCATGCCATGATGATGATGTTGATGACTCACTTAAAGCAAAACTTGATAAGTGCTCAGATGCTAGCAAAAAAATCATTCAACGATCTTTTACAGGGAACAAAGTTTTTTGACGAAATATTGTATTCAAGACGAGTAGTGATGTTCACAAAAAACTTGAAATGCATAATATTATTACTTTTACAAGAAAAAATATAGTTGGGAACATTAGCAAAGAGCACTTTTGTACAGATGTTTTCTTGGGTGATTATTCTGCAAGCTCAGTGGAATTCGAGAGGTTTAGCTTTGCGCAGAGTTGTCTTTTGTAAACAAAATATTTCTCAACAGGATTAGTTTCTTACTGCAATTTGAGCTTAGCCAGACTATTTTATTATGTGCTGGGTGAAATTTTTATTTATGGGATTAATGAATTCCAGGAATACATTACATGTCTAAAAAATATTCCGTTTAACTTAAAGCCCACCATTGAGAGAATCGTTGGAACACAAAAGCTCAAATAATTTGCTTCCGTTGTGTGATCTTCTGGTGCTTATTCGTGTGATTATTTACTCAGGTCAAATGTGATTTGACAAAAAGAAAAAAGTCAAGGTCGAAAACACTTTCAGGGCATAAAACATTAAACCTAAGCTAACGACTCCACATAAAAAATGTCTATACACGCTTGCTTCAAGAAATTTGTATTTTTCTTTCATGGTCGTATCAGCCTTGTCATGTGTCAGATGCATTCCATCTTGGTGACGACGATGAGAAGTATTTGACTTCTCTCTCTGTCACACTGCTTGTTTCTGAGTCGTTGGCCAGTATTATTTTTTTCAGTTCTCCTTTGAAAAAGACCTGCGAGATGAATATTATTATTCTCTCTCTCTCTCTCTCCAATATTTTGTGGTGGATGCAAGGAGATCATAAGTGAAGATATCGTCAGAGGTGGTTGGCTACACGATTCTTCGAGAAATGTTTTTAGAAAGATGGTGAGATATTTTATGTTGGATGAAGACCAGCGAACAAAAAAAACTGAAAAGGGGAATAAAGTGACAGGCCATCCAGAAGACCTGCTTGTCCTGTCCTCGTCAATGTCAAGTTGTCAAGTTATAGAAAAAGTTGTGAGTTAATCCATGTCAAGTGGAGAGAAGCAATATGAGAAAAAAAGTGGAAACATAAATGTATACGCTTCATAATTAACCAAATCGTTCAGGCTTATTACGAAACGAATTCAGATAAATCTTATATTGAAGATATGCACCTTAAACATTATCTCTGGCCAACTTATCCACACAGTTGAGCATTGGAAATATTCAGTTGGATGGAGTCGTGCGGGCAGGAGTAGTATTGTGCTTGTGCATTGTACTGCACCATTATTCTCGAGGATTTGTTTGCTCTGCACGAAAAAAGGCTGGCTTTTCCTTCTGCTTCCATTCTGGGAGGAGGGGTTACCTCAAATCTGGGTACAAAATGGATCCTTGCGTTTATGTACGTGCAAGGTACTATAATATTGCACTTGCAATATTTTTTAAAAATATTTTCTAAAAAAAATTGCAACTTGAACAGGAACTGTACCGGGAATTTCGGAGGTCACACGTGTATCCCGTTTTTTTCTCTAGGCATAAACTTGGTCACAAAAAGACAGAATCCGTAATCTATGTTTCCACATAGAACCTACTTAATATCTTATCGACACAACTAGACGAATTATAGATATGTTATATGTTGCATTTGCCGTTTTGGTCACACCACAACGGCCACAACGATCACATAAGGTAAACGTACTAGTCATGTATTGCCATTATTTCTCGATAAAAAAAAAACTTTCTTCATATGTTTTCAGAGCACGACGTGCTTCCGATGAGAAACTATTTTTGAAAGTAGGCATCAAACCAATTAAGCTTTAATAAAAAACGAAACAAAATATTTAAATTCAATCTTGTACATCTGAAGAGGACAATCACACTATTTTTTGGGGCCGACAAGTCAAATAAAAAAATCAATCTGAGAAGACAACCCAACCTCACATGTCCTGTGTGAAAAACGTGTCTATGCATGCAAATGCGACCAATTACCATGATCATACGAGACAAAACAAATGCAACATGCTTCATGTGAAAATTCGCGTGGATACAAAAAAAATGTAAAATGCTACATAAAAAATTTAAACACGTGTGTCAACTCGGTATCTATATCTTCATGTGCGAAACTAGCCAACTATAACAACAGGCACAGTCATCCATGCAACCACCGTTCAGATATTTTTTCAATGTCTGCGGAAAAAAATATTCAGTTAAAAGTATATAGCGACTAGCTACACACAACATTTAGTTTTTTAGAAACATTTACTGACGTCATGTCACATTGACTGCCTCCGGTTCTGCCTCACTGAACTGTAAAATATGATTTCAATTACCGTTCAATCCCCAATTCAAAAGAGAACTTTCAAGAAAGAAATATTCCCACAAGTTCAAATTGTAAAAAAGGAACAAGTTAAACATACATGCAACCATGTTTTTAAAGAAACAATGAAAGGAGTTGCAATCGACTAGAAATTTCTGGAAATTTTATACAGAGGAAATGCATGGTTCACGAGAAGGAACAAGTGTTTACCTTTTTCCATGTTATTCCCTTTTTTTTGCATCGCATGAATTTCCTGAGGAATATTGCACCGCAAGATTCATTTGTAATTATAGTGTTCAAAGTGCTTGTACAACTGGTACAGTTTGATTTTGATGGTAAAAGGAGGGCAAAATTCCCAGGTGGGTTCGTTCGACGCTCAGTCAGATGAAGAAAATACAGCACTATGTAAAATTACCGTAATTAAGTAAAACTCCTGGTGATGGTGGTACATTTGTTAATAACACGTTGGATTTTGTTGCCTTGTGCCAATGCTACCGCTTGCTGCTTCCACTCTTATTCCTTCCATGAGGAAAATGTATGTTTTTTGTCTATTTTTTTTACCAAAAAGTAACCTGACTACAAAACGAAAATAAAAATGAATCGAAATGTAATAATAGTGGAAAAAAACGCGGGCGTCGGTTCACATTTCATGTGAATGTGGGCAAAACCACAGAACATTCACGCAGCCAGACACAGAACAAAACATGTAATTCAAATTCTTGAGTCCAAGTAAAAAAATATAATTTTTGTAAGTGCATTTATATATAAAAGTGGTTTATATATGGAGTCACTGGTATCGTATCTACCTTTTTTTGTAGTTTCCACTGCTGCGCTGCTGCCTGCCACTCTTTTTTTTGCCATGTCTGTCCATGTCATGTCATCCAGTCAAATTGAATTGATATATGACCATAAATCAACTTCGAAGGTAGGAGAAAATAATTCCCTCCTTAAAAAAGTTCAGTCTGTAGTCTTCTCTGGCGATGGGGTTGCCCTCGCATATTTTTCCTGTGGCTCCACTCGTCCGTTGTGGGGATAATGTACATATATTACATACAACGCCTGTTGTCTTGCAGTTTTTTTCCTCTAAAGTAAAAAAAACGTAATAAGCATTATCAGCTATTACCATTATTACAGAGGAACGAAGACGAACACAAAACAACTGAATGTTGGATGAGCCACATGATACTCAAATGTACAATGTTGTACCTATACTGACTGTTGAGAATAAAAAAATGGGGGACGAGTAATCAACTGAATTGTCTGCCGAATTATACACTTCTGACTCTCTGTAATATTGGAGACGGTGCATGAATATATATTTTTGTATCCTAATTCCTTGTATCGCATTTTTCACGCTTATACTTTTATTTGTGACTCATCCGATTCTGGATATTTATGGAGTAGAATAATTGTTTATTGATTGGTTCCACTAAAATAAACAATTGCTACTATGTTGTACATGGTTTTAAATTTTAATGAGAGGTATGATGCGCATGTGTTCAGTTTTTGGTTATTTATGTTTGTATAAAAGTAAAAAGTGGTTGAAATCAGTCAGCCTGTTATTCTCGAGTGAAAGAGGAGTCAAGGTAAAACGTAGTAGGGACGCACGTAGAAAAAACTGCAATAACAACGTTTCACTGTAATTGCAGGGTTAGTCTTCTGTGTAATTGCAACTTTGTAGGAAAAAAAGATTATCAATGGAGGATGGAAAGTAACAGCGAAGTGAACAAAACATATGCATCAATGTAGCCTTTTTCCTTGTGACTATCCTTTTTTTAATCTGCCTGGCTGCGTTTTAATAATCGTCCTGAAAAAATTGTTTTAACAGTGTACATAGTAAATACAAGTACAATGTCTGAGATATTGTGGTCGATAATTCGCTGATGAGTAGTGTTTCAAACCAAGAATGAAATGCTTTGTAATGGGTCGGAATAATTATATGAGGCTCTGTCTGGCTGCTTTACTTTACCAATTTTGTGTGCAAATATTTAATTTATATTTTGATTTCGTTTGCATTGTTGCTTCTGGGTTTAAGAGATAAAGTTTTCTTTTGAAAGCCGTATAAAAAATACGTAAAATGGATGTAGCCATCACTGAAATGGTGGATTAGCAGAGGGGTGCCATGAAAAAAATGATGGCCGCCCCATTTTTCATTTTGACATAAAACGCTCCGACCCTTAACGTATTACGTATACATATGTATACCTAATGAACCATATCCCTTCCGTGCATGATCCAAGAAAGGTGATCCTTAAATAAGACCTTTTCACCTTTCCTTTAAAAAAGACACGTCACGATTCTAAAAATGGTTCTTCCTTTTCTACTTAAGGGATTATTATAAAATAAGAGATCCAAATGGGTAACTTTTCTTTAAAAAATAAAGTTATATGTTGAGTCGAGATTTTAAGGTCTTGACAGTTTCAATTGAGACATGAAACCTAAAGCTCTGCGTGATAGTGTATCCATAAAAAATATAAAAACATTTTTTTGGAAGTGTCTAACATTTTTCAAAAATTTTATCAAACAATGCTCATAATATTTCTCATGTGTGCACCGTGTGAAAGGAAGGACCTTTTCTGGTCTAAAATGTTTCCTACTTTAAGCTCATCCATCCTCTCAGAAGGAATGGGCCCTTCGCTAGATAAAAAAGGGATGTGTTCCACCATGCATCCACATTATGGCTGTCGATCACCACCATCACCACTTGTATTTGTTGGGAAGGTTTATGAGAAGTGTGATTGATCGACTCCACTTGCCCTGTCATTCATGTTTCTGTATCTGGTTTGAGCCTTCTGCCAATGGTTTGGCCAAGCGCTAAAGTGGCTGTGCAGGGGTAACCAATCCGAAAGTTGGAATGGCTTCCTCATTATGCTGCTGTCAATCAAACTCCGCGAGTGTGAGAGACGTACGAGCAAGAATACTTTTTTTGGGTCTGGTTCCCTACAAATGTTTGTGTGGAGCTAAACATAGGTGGAGATAAACTCCTCGGTGCACACACACCGCATCACACGATAACGTGTATTTGCGTTAATATAGAATGTGCATTATGCGTTTACACATATTGCGGGACAAAAAGTTGTGGTAATTATTGTCATATTTGTCATCTTTACTGACCAACATGATTTTTAGTTAGTAGGTATGTGACCTTACGTCAAAGCTGACTGAATTTTTAGCTTAAGATTTGGTTGTCTTGTCCTTGATTCAAATGTTGGAACGTAAATCCGTGATGGAAGTGGCCATCGAAATATCTCCCATAGATCCCAACCCTCTGGCTGGAGTTTTGTCGGAAGAGAGGGAATGCATCCGGAGGTGTGGGTTATGGGAGCACAGTAGATAATACCGTATATTGTGTAATATGCACGCACATAAATAAGGACACAACACAGGCACGCAAATATAAAGAAGAAGCATCCAACTTCTTGTTTCTCCGATGCTGCATTAGTAATTCTCCTTCTCACTCGCACAAACTGAAGGATGAGCGTTGCNCTGATCTGGGTTGGATGTGTGATTGAAAGAGGGCCATGTTGGTACCTTTTTCATTTCTCGAAACGTATTATCTCGTCTCGTGGCTCATGAGCTCCCACAACATGAATAAAGTAATGCACCAAAAACACATCCAGAAAAGTGTGGCATATGGACATTTCTCTAGTCATGTCCGTATTGTAATTTTCCGGGATCAAAACTGATAACTACAAGGACACTTTAAAATTACGAATACAATACATACGAGTATCACATCGATATTAGTTTTATTCACACAAAATAACACTTCCCCTGCACTTGTCACACTTAACTTTATTTTTTTGCACAAAGGTTACTTAATAATTACGAACGAATACCCGGAGGAGTTGCAAATTTGATGAGGATAAGCAGTTTATAGTCGAACTTGGGAAAATTAAATTACTACATTTTCTCTGGAGCCTCGGGTATTACGACGATGTATCCTCCTCAACACCAAATTAAAAACTGATCTGTTCTCTCCAACCACCAAATTTTGAGTAAAAATTTGAAATGTTTATGTAAAAAGTTACCCAACACCTTCCAGTGTTGCATAAACATCGTAAAGTAATAAACTTCTTTACAATTTAAAAAAACATAAAATCACTTTTTATTACCCAATCAACTCTTTTTTGTGAAACAAAATTGCTTCGGTAGCCTTACCTTTTCTTGAAAAGGTCAAAACATTTCATATTAAACAAAGGCACCTCTCCTTTATACTTTTTTCCGGTGCATCTCGTTGAGATGATCTCAACAACCGGTACTTTTATGATGATATTCGAAAAAAAGTGTCAATCAACAAGCATGTAAAACACTTAAAGATCATAGCACCTTCAGGTATTCAGTGTAGGAACAAGGGTGTTAAAATGTTTTGAACTTCAATATTTTATGGCGGTGCTCAATGACTTCCTCACAATAAACATTAGGAAATAGGAAGTAAACAAGTTGGGCTACCATTGCTTCTCCAGGCAAAACTTTTTTATACGTGGTCAATCAACTCAGCTCTGGAGAGTACACTTTTTATAGCTACCTTGCTTCGTAAAAACTTGGAAGTTACCTCTTCTGGAAAAAAGGAAGACAGGATAAGTGAAATATTGCTTTATTGCGGAAAGTTGGTTATGCAACAGGCACATAATTGCCGGGTTTTACAAGCGAAAAAAAGTTCAAAGGATTCATATAATTTCTAAGGGAATATTCCTGCCTCCATTATTACATAATCCTTCTCCAGAGTAGGAAAGAAGACATAAAAGTTGCACTTAAAAGTTTTATGTCATGTAAATGACACGGTATGCCATAAAAATATAGAGAGCAAGGCGAAAATAAGTGGGAAAGCGCACCAAGTAAATTTTCGAAGCCACTCCAATCGTCTTTGTCTGTATCATGTGCTACACATATCTTCTCCACATCGACGGCGATGATCACGATAATACGATAGTCATAAAATTTGATGGCTCAAATTTTTGCTTCTTATGCACTTTTCAGAGTTGTGCAGCCAGGCGGGCTATAGTAATAATGGTACATAGGTCTGGTCCGTCTGAGTTCAGTGACAGAGAATACGGCTGATAAAGCTCAGAGATAAAAGAAAAAAATTCCAGTGTAGTGTTGTGGTAATTCTCTGCAAGCAAAATGTGTACTCATTCCAATCGCTGTTTTGCGATCAGACTGACACGCAATAAAATTTGAGCACTAAAAGGAGCTAATAAAAAGTTTTTTGGGTGATGTTATGACTTCTTGAGGTTATCACATTGTGATCCTCTCCTTCTGTTTAGGTGGGTGCTGTTTTGTCGCGACTTTGCCATGTGCCTTACACAATACACCATGTACTACTACGTGACTTGGTATTACATGAGCAGAGAGAAACGTACTGAGTTACTCTGTACAGTGATGTGATGATGATGATGGTAATGGCGATGATTCTGCTCAACAAGTTCAACAAATGGCCCATTATAAAACAATAAAACAGCTATAAAAATAAAGTAATGGGATGATTTCGACTAAACTTGCTTTTGCAGGGTTTTTGCCTCTGTCTGTGCCAAGTGCAGAACAAATGAGGAGCGCAGGCAAGGGCAAGGATGAAAAGGGAATTACATGCAATTTTCCTCTATCTGATTTCATTCACCGAGGCGGATACTCAAATTTGTGAGTACAACTGCGAATTAATGCACTTCGCACTGGTGTAGGTCAGTTTTATGGGTTATGGCTCAAAGTAATAAATAAAATTATGGAAGAAAGAACGATCGTAACAAGGAACTTAATAGTATTATTGGAACCACATACTTTACTTTGCATAATTGCAATGTAATGTATATCAGGGATGTAGTACAAGTATACTTTTCATACGCGTTGCAGTTTAAACGTGGTACAAATAAAGCAAACTGAGTTTGCAAGGTGTAATCCATTGACGGAATTCTGAAATTTTTTAAATTTAATATTCAAGATTTAAACATAAGGCATGCATTCATGTCTCGATGTCTGGTCAATGACGTTTGGCATAATTACGTCGTATTGTTTGGCACGATGTTATTGACACATTAAGCAGGAGACAAATTTCCTTTTCATTCGAAAGTTGTCACTGGAAAAAATGACGAATGGGATTTGGGTGGGTCTATGCTGCATTCATAGATTCTTTATCAACGTTGTGTACGTTGAAATGTATGGAATAAAATCATGCAGCATTGGAATCAATACATTTAAAAAATATATTAACAAATGCATTACAATATGGAGCAATCATAGTGTACCATGCCTTCACAATTTTGCATGGACAAACAATTATTTTCAACACGAACCAAACCTTCCCCAACAATTTTAGTCTGGAGACTGGCATTTATTTTGAATGCACCTCAAATTACTAGAAGCTGGGTTATAATGAACACAATAAAGTTTTTATTTTTGGTATATTGTTCCGAGCAGGAACACTATGCATGTGTATGATTCGTTCTGTGACGACAACGGATGTGGATAAAGTCAAATGTCATTTTTTAAAAGAAGGATTTTTTCTCCTGAATTTTGTTTTGCTTGCTCAGCTTACGCCGTGTTTGTTGGTACACGTCACTGGGAAATGAGTGAGTCGGCTGAAGTCGCCACCCTCAAGGAAAACCTTTCATTTCGAGGCAAAACCAATAATTTTCAACCACGGTCCATCACACACGCCTGGAAACATTGCCTTTGCCTGACTAAACATTACCAAAAAACCTAAATATTCTTATACACTCACATCTATGTATACATTTTGGTGGACACGAATTCATGTCATTACGCGTAATTATTTGCCTTCCTGTCACACAATAACCGAGTGAACAACAAAATAAAACGGGAGCATATTTATTTTCAACTGAGATTTTTTCTCTCTCGTTCCATCCTTTTTCGAGAAGGCTTATCCTTACACATGCCCACATCCAGAAAAAAATGAACCGATCATCTCATCAACGAACCGAACACAAATCTTTTTTTTGAAGGCACAACAGAAGCACCAAAATGACAAGCAGAAAGATGCCTCTGTGCTTTCCCATATTTATGTGTTGAATGAAGAGCAATCCGAGAAGCTGTTGTATGAAGACATCACATTACGCATGTATTATGAATGCAGACTATTTTTTCTCCTGACACTAATATACTTATACTTGGAAAATAATAATAATAATGTGGTGTTTTGTTCTCGGGTGACAGAAACACATGTAAAACATATTCATTGGAAAAAATCATGTTCCATAATACAGTTGTGTGAATGTCTTTTTTTCGGAACTTCATGAATGAACTGTATTTTTCATCTGCCTTTTTGCCTTTCTTTAGAAAAAAATCATATGAATAAGGATATGTTCCTGGTACATGTGTTACAACATAAATGTGACCATCATTATTATCACGTTTTCAATTTCCACAAAAACTTTTTTGTCATCTTTTACACATCAATATGTGAAGGAACATGTCCACAAGACTCCCAAAGGAGTACAGTCGGTCCTTGCAGTCCCTCAGGGAGTGACATAGTCCCGGGGAGTTTCCGCTTTTTTTTACTGCGGACAATGTCCATCTTGAATAAATTATAATAATAATAATAAACAATTTCACAAAAGAAGAAAACAAAAGAACAGTTTGCGGTCACACGCATCCTACCCGATATTTGTGTTCATGTTTTATAATCATAATGAAAAAATATTCCAACCATTTTGTTGGTTCAATGGATTGGAGCTTTGTTCTGATTAATTATTACCGGAATACGTAATGACATTTCGTGTGGTAATCCGGAAAATATAGTGCTGGTGTGTCGATAATCATCAGTTTAGAGTGAACACAGGTCCTGGACACTGGTCAACCAGGGGTAGCGTTTCGGAAACGCACCATCCAAAGTGCTCATTTACTAATCTTTTACATCCTCTCAAGAAAAAATGATTTCGCTTCCTGTTCCCATTATTTTTGTAAATACGAAATTTCCTGTGTAAAAAAGTGATCATGTTATAAAGTATTTTCTGTGCAATGCCAGTTTTATTTATATGAGTTTCATAATATCCAAAAATCATATATCAAGTGTAAGGTATGTGTGTGTGTCTGCGTGTTTTTACGGACATCTCATACGTGCAGAGGATTAGTGCAATAATAAAGTTGTTCGTGGAGCAAAGTGATTTTATCCTTTTTTGGAAGGAAAATTTATGAGCATGTAATGTTGTAAATAACAATGAAATAAATATGCCTTTTCTTGGTCTAGGTCAAGTTCATCTTTGTATAAAACATGTACGAAAGAAAAATGTGCTTATCAATGTGTGTCTGTGTGTGTGAGCACATATGGACCTTTCCTTGAATATACACATCTCTTTTTAAAGAATCTTAGAGAGCAGTAGTAGTGGGTTCAAGTGTCTCTTAATTATTTGATAACGGAGGCCACATTGAGTCACTACGACCACCACTGCACAACTTCCAGAAAAAAAACGTTATAAATTTTCCCAGTCCGTCAGAATTGCGAACGAGTGAGAGAGGAAAATAAAGAATGGCTATTTTACGAGAGAAACTACTGCTGCTACTTCTGCTCAGCGTGTTGGATGAGGAAGAAGATGAAGAACTACGTGAAAAATTTTCATTCATACATTCACCACACAGTAGGCTCCATATGGTACTCTGCTGCACCACAATATCATTTGTGGAGATGTATCCTGGCAAAAATAATAATAAAAAAGGTATACTATGGTTTCCGCACTCTCGGTAAAAATAATTCAGCTCTTATACTCTTCCTTTAGTACATCCAGCAACACCACCAGAACATTTATCCGGATTCTCTCATGCTGACTATCAACGCAATCCTTTATTTTTCCAGTCTGTGCTACTGTTCAGTTCCTTTTTTTAGCGAGCACTAAAAAGAAAACTACATTCTACTACAAGTTTTTGGTATGGCCATGTTTCCAAGTCTTTTCCACCACGGCATGCTGCTTTGCTCCTGGTTTGGTAGCTGGAAGCCAGCCGTTTGCACGGTGGTTCCCGCTATCAGCTTAACAATCACCATAAAATTCTCTAAAGATGCAATAAATTTTAGAGTTAGAGCAGAAAAGTGCTCAACTTCTCTCCTTCTCCTATTGTACTTGTACTTGCCACTGCTCAACCGTGCCACTTAGGGCTTCATGAAATAACCATAAAAAAGGAAACTTTTTTATGAGCCACATTGTAGCTTCCGAGCTTATTTTTAGTGGGTAATAATATTGGCCCAAAAGGAGAAAGAACTTGTTGCTATTTTTTGACATTTTGCTAACCAAATCTAAAAATTCAAGGCTTCCACTTGAGTTTGGTCAGGTTTGCGCGGAAATTCTGCGAGTCCAATGCAAATTGATGAACCAGTAATGGCAATGTCAGTCATGATAATTTGTGGAAGCAGTCCTGTGCATTTTTAATTTTATGGGATGTACGGGATATGTACGGAGGATTTTTATGAATGAATTTGGAAACCACAATGATATCTGATACATATTTTAATTTTTTGCATTGATTGAAATGTCCAAATAAAGCAAAAAAATTTTTTGCTTGGTGCAAAGCTAAAGGTGGAGCAATATTCCGCGTAGTACATGGGGCATGTGAGATTTCTGTGCTTCCTGCAATCGCATCCCCTTTACTCCTGCCACACATTCCGTTTGAATTTTTGCGTTCTCGTAAAATTAGTCCCATGGGTCACTTCTAGTAAATATTTAACAGTTTCTGGGAAATGTAGGATGCTACGAAACATTATTCTCCCTTCGTGACAACGAAGGAAGAGAAAATGCACAACAATTTTTATGTTGCACTTTACACTATATGAATGATTGATACAATTTTACTTCAAGAGCAATAAGTTGATAATGCTAACGAATTCCTATTTTTTCTGTTTCAGGCGGGAATTCCTAACTAGCATACATAAGCGCGACATTAAGATTACAGAAGAGTAATTAACCACACGCCTGCAACGCTACACGTCAAACAATATATGCGACCAGAAAAGGAAGCATTGGGAGAGGATTTCAACCAAGGAATGTGAATTTCTCGAAGGAAACTTTTACCACACACGAAACTTGTTATACGATTGTCTAGTTAGTAACATTGAAAGGAATCAAGTATACGAAAAAAAAACCAAATACTTCATTTTAGCAACAATTTTTCAGCGGTAGTCATCAATGATCACTTATTTATAATCGATGAATATAACTACTTCGCCTCCTGCTTCAGCTACGAACCCACATTTTATGCAACTGCAACAACGTATACGACTCGACTGGAAAATATTACATCTAGTGATTGCTGATATTTCTACAACTACTCCAACTAACATTAATGTCATACAGATAAGCAGAGACAACTAAACCATAACTATAACCTAGGAAGATTAAACAACAGAGAAGAGAAAAAATATAGTTTTTATAATTCTACCTACTTCGACGAAAAAAAATATATATTTCTTTCTTGGGCGACACGGTATTCATAAAGAAGAGTAAAGCTGGATCCGACAACGTTCACACAGCTTCCCCCCGCCCCTCCTCATCACCACGGGATGACTTCCTACTTCTCCAACTCATACATTCCGGATATCAGGAACGGCACACCGGATCCCTACGGTGGATGCACAACACCAGTGAACGGGGCAACTCCAGATCCCAGTTGCGACCCGAGAAACTCAATCCATCATTATGGGAACCACCATAATGGCCAAGGTGGCCAACCACTGTATCCCAGGTATACTTTTCATAAATATAGAATTGTATGTCATGATACTTCCAGCATTCAAATGTAATATTTTCCAGTCGAGTCGTATACGTTGTTGCAGTTGCATAAAATGTGGGTTCGTAGCTGAAGCAGGAGGCGAAGTAGTTATATTCATCGATT